>OY998178.1:147440523-147605794 GCA_963921935.1 Galeruca laticollis
TTTGCGGGGAGAGAGGGAATTTGGCAACGCCGCAAGGAGATAATGTACCAACGCGACCTAACAACACTGTAGTTATCGTTCAGTAGCCGCAGTGGTGTTATCGCAACGCGTCACTTTAGTACTACGCGCCAACTTGTAAGGTGAAATCTTTAGAGGTTCGTATATTTTACAAAAATTGAGTTTTTGTGACAGTTTTGACATAAATAAGTAGAGCGTGTACTTCTAGTAGCGATTCTACACACCAATTACCACAATGTCTATAGTTTTTATATCCTATTAACTTCTTGTTTAATGGTGACCAATGGGTAAAATGACATACCCGGTCCTCGGATAAATTGACACACTATGTCATTTTACCCTTGGAGTATAATTATTTGGAGATCACTTAAAATTTTATTTTTTAAAACCCCACATTTTTAATTTCAGTCAAAAAATGGTTGGAACATACAAAAAGTAAACTGACAGGTAGAATTGGTCAGTAGAAAGTATGAACCGTGCTATTCAAGCAGTAAATTCTGGCGAAACGGGATGGTTAAAAGCTTCTAAAATTTACGGTGTACCCCAAGCCACACTTCGCCGAAGGGCTCAAAACAAAAATAAACAAATTAAAGGAACTGACAAGGGCTTAGGGAGATACCGAACAACATTCTGCCTAGAACAGGAGAGAGAACTCGTGGAATATTAGGTACATCTGGAAAGTATGCTATTCGGTTTAACCTGCGATGATGTAAGAAAACTGGCTTGCCAATTAGCTGTTAAAAACAATATTTGCCATCGATTTAACGTGGAAAACGGGAGGGCTGGATGGGATTGGTTGCGAGGGTTTCGCCAACGGAATCCAAATATTTCTCTTAGAAATCCCGAACCTACATCAGCAGGTAGAGCACAAAGGTTTAATAAACCACAAGTTAGTCAATTTCTCAATATTTTAGACGAAATGGTTAAGAAACATAAGATTGATTCTTCAAGATTCTGGAACGTGCATGAAACAAGAATGTCTACTGTTCAAAAAGTTTTTGCCAAAAAAGGTAAAAAACAAGTAGGAGCATTAACCAGCGCAGAGAGTGGTCAGCACATTACAGCTGTTTGCTATATGAACTCTGCTGGAAATTATATTCCACCAGCCCTGATCTTTGTCAGAAAAAGAGGGAAAAATGAGATTATAGACGGAGCTCCTCCAGGAACTCTAGGACTTATCAGCGATTCTGGTTGAATGACTTCACAAACTTTTTATCAGTGGCTAAAACATTTCATTAAATATGCAAAACCATAATTGGAAAATAAAGTTTTACTTCTTTTAGATGGTCACGAAACTCACAAAGATTTGGAAGGTGTAACTTTAGCAAGGGAGAACGGCATAATTATGATTTCATTTCCACCACACTGTACCCATCGGATGCAACCTCTCGATATTTGCTTTTTTGGGCCACTAAAAAGTTATTACATGTAAGAAGTATCAAAATGGTTAAGAAACCACCCAGGGCGGGTAGTAACACAATATCTTATGGAAAAGCAGCATCTACTCGAAATGTTGTTAATACTTTCAAACATTCTGGCATACAACCCTTTGATTCAAATATTTTTCCGGATCATATTTTTGCCCAAGAACAGGAGCAAGATCCAGTTTATGACGTAATAAATCTCCAGGAACTTTTAATTTTAAAACCTTCTACTTCAAAGGGAAATGATGAAATAACGCGTCAAGACGATTCCAAACCTTACACTGTAAAGAGTTCATCATCTTGTGTCAGACCCGAGGAAGTATCACCTATTCCACGAATAGAAAACACCAAGCGCAAAAGGCAGACAACTGGATCCCAAGCATTAACAGAAAGTCCTCTCCTAGCTGAAATAAAGACAATAGCTGAAACAAAATGGGCAGCCGAATTAAGGTGTGCAGCGAGCAGAGCCAAGAAAAATATTCAAAGTCAGTTAAATGAAGATGAAGAAAATGAAAATAATATGTACATCGAAGATGATTATGAGGAAGACGCTGCTTGTATTTTTTGTAACGATTTATATAGCAGATCTAAATCACGTGAAACCTGGATACGTTGTAGGATTTGTACAAAATGGGCTCATGCTGAATGTGCTGGAGCGGACAAAAAAATAAAAAAACTATACTTGTGACTTATGCCAGTAAGAAATATTTATTTAAATTCACCGAATCTGAGTTTTTTTAACAAAATTAGAGTTATGTTTATTATATTTGCCAGTAGGTATGGTTAAAAATATATGTATTTGTGTTTTCATTTTTTTTACTAATTTGACACTAATAGCAGATGTTTTCTGCTATTTGTAGACAGGTCGACTTTAAAAATATTGTACTTAATAGTTAAGTTATGACCAATGTTTCTTAGGGTATGTCAATTTAGGCCAGGTTCCCCTATTTCTTGTTTTTCAGTTAAAGCAGAATATAAACAAAATGTGCCGCCTTATGCTAGTGTGTAACTTGCGTAATGGTAAATACGGCACTGAATTAGATCTATAATATAAGTATATAATCATCAGTAATTATTATGATATTGGTTTCACAAACCAACACGCTTTCATAAATAAAAATAATAACTTTCATCACACATGGCGTTAATATAAATTCAATAACATACATTTTCATTTAAGAGATACGTTCTTAACATTTTACTCCTATTAAATTATATTTTGAACTTCTCGATATGTGATTAAAATTGCAACAATGTATAATGATACATAATAACGCTAAAAGCGCAGAACTACCTATATAGAACGCCAACAATGTGAGTACTTACAGTATCCAAGTACTCGAGTTGCTCTTATTTTTTTATAATCTCAACTAGTTTTACAACTTGTGGAATGATTTTCTTTGAAAAATCTCATGTTACGTCTATATATAGACTGAAACGATAGGCGTACCAATGTAGAAATAAGGGGTTTCCAAAAATATGTTGAAATATGAGAATAATTTAAAATTGAAATATAGGAGGAAGTGCGGCACTACGTTATGAAATGAAGATAAAATTTAAATGCAAATCGAAGCCAATCAAGATGGCACATCGTTCTCTTTGTGGTATAGAAACAATTCAACCGGTTGTTTTTAAATTACTTCATTTTGTCTCCAAAACGGGTATTAAAATTTTTATTTTTACTTCATAGTACACTGTATAGTACATGTAATAAGTATGCATATAAGGGAAGTATTGTAATGAAGTGATTTTGACGTTTCGAGATTCGAGTGGAACTAGGCGTTTTATATGTATATGAGTACAAAAAACCTATTTTTAAAAATGTTCGTGTGTCGGTCGGTCTGTCAACACGAATATTTCCCTCATGTGTAAAAAATCCCTTAAGAGGAGTGTAATTATCGATTGATTACAGCGGTAACTGTACTGAAGAAACCGAAAGAGCACTGCGATAATTGCATTGTTTACGTATCCACGGTAATCCCATTGTGAATCCATGATAATTAAAAATGAAATCAGTTTGACAAGTAAAGTCAAAAAATGTATGCGTCAGTCCAAAACTAACAGCGTCAAAAGTGAAACTTTTCATGTAATTCAAAAACTGTCAATGAGTGTACAAAAAAATACATTGCAGCAAAGAAAAATTGACTGGAAATTATAATAAAAATGATTTATAATAAAAATCAAGAAAAATCTACGGACTATCCCGAATTAATTACTACGGAAGTTTCACTTGTACGTACTATTATTTACATATACATAAAACTATATACATATACGTACAAGTGAAACTTCCGTAGTAATTTTTCTTGATTTTTATTATAAATCATTTTTATTATAATTTCCAGTCAATTTTTCTTTGCTGCAATGTATTTTTTTGTACATTCATTGACAGTTTTTGAATTACATGAAAAGTTTCACTTTTGACGCTGTTAGTTTTGGACTGACGCATACATTTTTTGTATCTTCATTGACAATAACTGAGAATAAAAACAATATTAAAAAATTTTTAATATGAAATAATTTAATAGACATATACATATATATATATATATATATATATATATATATATATATATATATATATATATATATATATATACATATATATATATATATACATATATATATATATATATATATATTACATATACATAAACATTCTACATTAAGAAAAGAACTATATAAGTAATTAATATGACTTATGTTAATGAATCACAGATTCAAATATCTTTATCTGCACTGTCATTTTTATTTGGCAAAATAGAAATAATTGGCTGATGATAGCTAAAGTAGGATGCAAATACTTCAGATCTCAATGAATTCAAGTGTCTTGAAAAAACAGCATCCAAGCAAGTTCCATATCTTGTTGTTGAAATATGAATGTCATTGTTTATATTTAATTGTAATTTATCATATAAAAATGAAATGAGTGGTTCTGAACTTTTGTCACTAAAATTTACATTAAAATCTCCAGCTAAGATCATTGGAATCTTATCTTTTTCTGATTTAGCTTCGGATGCATGTGGTATAGTATATATTAATAATTTGTTGAAGATAAACTCGATAATTTCATTAATTTTTTGTTTCGGATAAATATATATTGATATAATAATTATAGATAATTGTTTTGCAGTTGTACATATTACTGCACACAAATCACCGACACTTAATTCTTGTGATCTTTCTAGATTTTCAGCATCATACGGTGATGAATGATTGTTATCAGTTAATTCTAATGTATTATTACTATCTGAATTTTTCTGAAATATTGCAACCCCTCCAGCTCTTCTTTGTCGTCTTTTATATTTAATAACACATCTAAAATTTGGAATTTCTATATTTTCATCATCGTTCATCCATGTTTCAGATAACAATAATATATCACAATTTTGTAGGACTTGATCCTTCAGATCTAACTTATGAGCTCGTAAGCTTTGGCAATTGAATGTATAAATAGACAGTCCTTCTGCTTCTTTAATCATATCAACTATATGTTGATCTATTGTTATCAAACTTTTAGTTTCTAATCTTTCTAACTCTTTTCTTACTGCTAAAGTAGAAGGGGTATTTCGACGTCCATGATAGAATTTAAAATCGTTATTTGGTGTGACAATAAATAATTTTTCTAAAGTTGTGGCTCTTGATAATGCAACATACACTAATTGCTGATCATGACTCTTTTCATATTCATAAACGATTTCATCGAAAGTACCTCCTTGAGATTTATGAATTGTCATTGCATTTGCTGGGACAAGTGGGAAATGGCATCTTTTTAGTAATATTGTTTTATTGTTATTTAACGGTATTGATGCTGTTCGTTGAATAATAGGAACAGCTAATTTATCTAAATTGTTTTTTATAATATAAGAAGAACATTTTTTTCGTAATATTAATTGAAAATTAGATGTTGTATTTCCATGTACGACAGGTGGCCTATTATCTTGATGTATGACTATTTTTATATTGGGAAAAATATGTAAAAAAGCAGCTATTTCCACTTCACCTCCATAAATTCGTTGTTTCGATAAATGGTTGTAATAATCTTCATTATTTGAAATTTGTATATCATATACTCCTTCTCCACATATAAATTCTTTAAAATTGTCCCAATGATCGTGAATAAATTTCACTATTATTAATCGTATCAAATAATGAAATTTTTGAGTTGAAAAAATAAAATAAGACAAACATCTGAACAAGCAATTTCCATCGCCAACGACTGAAATTGAAGTTTTTTGTCCATTCATTTTCATTTATCAAAAAATAATTTTAAATTACAATTACAAAAAAAAATATTTCCATAAATAAAGCAACACTAGTTACAACGACTTTCTCTGATGAACTGAGACTTACTTGCTCTTCTACGTACATGTTAGCAAATATAGCTGAAAGTTTGAAAGTGGACACGCCCACGATGCGCGTTGGTCTCAATGCGGAAAGTAGGAGATAACACAGTTTATGTTTAAACTTTAATGAGTACAGAACTTATCTGTACGGACAAGTATACCTGTTTATTTCCTTTTTCAATATATTTCAATACTCTTGTTACGTTTTATTACATATTTTTTTTTCAAAATAATACAAATAAATACACAATGCAAAGAAATTTCCTAGTTTTTATCGCCTTAATTTTAAAGGTAAACAATTTCTATATTAATTTCGCACTGGATTATACCAATATCGGCAGAAATTATTAAGCGCTTTTGGTATCCTTTTCCCCCCGAATGCGTTCTCACTTTATCGTTCGCGCAGCGAAGTGGGGATTGATAAACGGAATAACATGATCGCCATCAATAAACAATGCCCTGCGACTATTCTCGGCGTCTCCTCTTTGTGCGAATCTTCGTTAATTTTTTCCGCCTCTCTCACAAGGAGTTTAACAGTTTTGTTAGCTCGACGAGTTAACTCTCATGACAAAACGCTAGTGTCCCATAAAAAGTTTCACTTCAAAAATATATTTAAAAATGTCTCGTTTCGTATGTAATATTCATTGGGAATTATACAAAATAAAGTGATGGAAAGCGAACCAAATAACACTGAACACAACAGACAATACGTGTGCGACAGTTTATGAGCTTTTGTGCTGAAACAAAATATACATTGGATGAAACAACACAAATCAACGTTTTGGCAGAAATATTAACGGACTGGGCATTCAATATGCGTAAGCAAAATGGTGAAGAGTACAAAGAATTCACTGTTAAAACAATTTGGAACGTCACCGCAAAATTACTAATGAATAAGTTTTTCACCGAATATAAAATTATTTTATACCCTTTTACTGACATTGAATTCAAAACAGCCAGAGATGCGAAAAATTCCAAGAGAAAAAAAAACAATTACAAACTGATCCAGCGAAAAGAAAAGAAAGTGCAGTTTTTCTAAAGTACGATGAGTTTCACAATATGGTTCGTGGTTGTGATGAAGGCATCCCAGATGGGTTACAAAGGAAGGTATTTTTAGTTTTTGCTTTTGAGTTAGCTTGGCGTGGTGGAGAAGGCTACAAGTGCTTAATTTCATACTTTAAAGAAGAAAAAATAACATAAGTGAAAAAACAGGAAGGATTATTTACGACCCTGTATTTACTAAGACAACGCAAGGAGGGGAAAAACCATGCGCTTCACCGAAATGGCTAATAATGAATAAAATCAATCCTGATTTATGTCCCATTCGATTGTACAAACAATTCTTAGAAAAACGGGATGGAATAAAAACAAATCGACTTTTTGTTACCATAAATCCCGCTTGGAAGTTGAACAGAAAATGGTTTAAAGATGTTCCCGCTGGACGAAATACAGTAAGCAAATGGACTAACATACAAGCCAACATATCAGGTTTGAATACAGAGAATATTAAACTAACTAACCATTCTTTACGACTTACGAGCTACGGCTGTCTCCAATCTCGCTAAAAAGGGTGTCGGCGAGCAGCAACTTATAAAAATCTCTGGCCATTCCAATTCCAAATCAATAACGCCATATCTTCAAATGGATGAAAATCACCATGAAGAAATAGTGACAAAAATGCGTGGTAATGATGTACCATAGCACTTTCAAACATCTTCAGCCGTTAATGTACCGGTATCTGCATTGTCTAATCAGAACACAAAGAGTTATTACAATTGTGTATTTCATTGCAATTCCTGCAACTTATAGTTTAGGTTTAGGTGAAAAAAATCGTTTTATTATATATTTCCGTTCTTTCTATTAAAAATAGTTATGAAAAAGTCGTATTTTTGGGTCTTTTTATTTTGTTTGTACCTAACAGCATGTTTTAAAATGGATATTTTGTATTAAAAAAAAAAGAAATAGGAATTTAATGTTCAAACCAATATTTGTATTCGGGAAATATTCCCCCGAATTACACTCGTGCATCAAAATAACCAGATAATTTTGCATTAGAGCGTGTTGTCTTGGAACAACTGCATTTGGTCATTTTCATATTTTGTTAAAACACCCCTCCACCTTCGGCGTCGGGCTCTTTCTCCAAAATATGAAAATGAACAATGAACTCATACAGTTTTTAGATAACACGCTGTCATGCAAAATTATCGGTATTTTTTATGCACTTGTGCAATTACTTCCGATAACCAAAGACGCGACCGATTTTCTAATGAAATTTTATATGTAGGTTCAGACCGTAAAAACTGAAGCTTAGTAAGCAAAATCTGATGTACAGTTTTCCGAAAAATCCCATTTTCATAAATTTTTCACAATTTTCCACCCGAAATAATTTTTTTTCGAAGAACTGGCGAATGTATTGGAATCCTCGTATCAAAAACCCCTATGCAAAATTTCATCGAAATCTGCATGAAAAAATTTTTTTGGGATTATAATGTTTGTGCATTATCGATAGGAAGCTGCTGTATTTTTCCATAATATACTCTGTTTTTAAACTACGAGAACTGATTTGACTTTAAGTTGGCAACTCTATAGATTCCTGATTGGTCAGATCGCAGCCGGTTTTACTCCAACACTTTTGTCATATATTATGATGGATCAATTGTGTAGACAAACAACGTCCAAATTAATGAAATTAGATGTCTCGACACTTACTTCGTGGAATCTACTCATATTAGTGTTTTAAATGAAACTCACTGTTTCTAGCTAATTCCACAATATAATAAAAATTGTTGAAAATTTTAAAAAATGTTGAAAATTCTAAAAAATTGACAATTGTTTCGATAAATAAATATCATCGTCAAAATGACAGAAGTTACATTTCATTTGATGCCTACCTGATGTTTAGTAGTTATATTTTTGGCTAGACCAAGAAGTAACCTAACTTGTGATTGGCTTAATATATGTTTATAGAAAAAAGAAGAAGATGTGATATTACAAATATTGAAGCTTAGATATTATTAGCACTATGGAGATATCCTGGATATCATTTTTCCAATTAAGATCAGTATAAATGTGCAATGATGTAGAAAACCAGGAAAACTATATCTGCTGATCTTTACAATTATCACTTAAGAAGACAGTTTATTAGTGGAGAACTCTCTAGATTTAGCTGGTCATTGACGACTTCATATTGTGGGTTTCTTAAATGTCTTTTAATTTCCAATTATTCAAGGAAATCCAGTTCTTGTTTCTTTTCACAAATATGCACCAGTTCTAGTTCTGTGTTAGGTGTCAATGAATGATTGGTGTCAAGTAGACGTTTTGCGTGGTGAGATTTATCTGGTTGTTTTAATCTGTATGCTCGTAAGTGTTCAATGTATTGGATTTCAAAATTTCTAAGGGTCTGACCCAAATAGACAGCATTACATTTGAGTTTATATATACCTGATTTCTTTAATGGTGGTATTTTTGTTTTTACATTTAACAATTTTGTACTAACGTTACTTTCTGTTTTAAGAGAAATTGTTGTATTCCTTGCTAAAGATATTATCTTTGAAATATTATTAGAAATATTTCCTGCATATGTGATGGTTTTATAAGTTTTTATTTCATCAGTTTGTTTAGGAAATATTAGTTGTAATACCACTTTTTCCTCTTTTTTATTAATTAGCTTATTCATCATATGTAATGGATAACCGTTGGATGTGGCTATTTGTCTAATTGTATTAATCTCTCTATCAAAATTAGATTTGTTCATAAGAACTGAAAAAGCTCTATGTATCATTGATTTTATTAATTAGCTTATTTATCATATGTAATGGATAACCGTTGGATGTTGCTATTTGTCTAATTGTATTAATCTCTCTATCAAAATTACATTTGTTCATAGGAACTGAAAAAGCTCTATATATCATTGAATTATATGCCGCTAGTTTATGTGACATGGGGTGATTGTAAATATATGGAATGATCACATCAGTGTGTGTTGGTTTTCGGTAAATTGAATAATCAAGTACATTATTAACTCTTTGAATTTTTAAATCAAGAAAATTGATTGGGCTATTTTCTTCAATTTCTAATGTAAATTTAATTTTTGGGTGTAAATTATTAATGTGGCTGAATACATCTAATTGTCGTTCACTACCTATAAAACAAGCTAATATGTCATCTACATATCTATACCAAAATAAAACATTTTTCGAAATATTACTTTCAATGATCTTTCTTTCTAAACTGTCCATAAAAATGTTTGCCAAAATAGGTGATATAGGGCTTCCCATTGGTAAACCTTCATTTTGAATATATATCTTATTGTATGTATTAATGTATCAACCAGAATTATTTCAGTTTTGACAATAAGATATATATTGAAAATGAAGGTTTACCAATGGGAAGCTATATATCACCTATTTTGGCAAATATTTTTATGGATAGTTTTGAGAAAAAGATCTTTGAAAGTAATATTTCGAAAAATGTTTTATTTTGGTATAGATATGTAGATGACATATTAGCTTGTTTTATGGGTAGTGAACGACAATTAGATGTATTTTTCAACCTCATTAATAATTTACACACAAAAATTAAATTTACATTAGAGATTGAAGAAAATAGCTCAATCAATTTTCTTGATTTAAAAATTCAAAATGTTAATAATAATGTACTTGATTATTCAATTTACCGAAAACCAACACACACTGATGTGACAATTCCGTATAGTTCCAATCACTCCCTGTCACATAAACTAGCGGCATATAATTCAAGGATACATAGAGCTTTTTCAGTTCCTATGAACAAATGTAATTTTGATAGAGAGATTAATACAATTAGACATTTCCTAAACAAACTTATGAAATAAAAACTTGTAAAACCATCACATATGCAGGAAATATTTCTAATAATATTTCAAAGATAATATCTTTAGCAACGAAAACAACAATTTCTTTTAAAGCAGAAAGTAACGTTAGTACAAAATTGTTAAATGTAAAAACAAAAATACCACCATTAAAGAACTCAGGTATATATAAACTCAAATGTCTAGAATGTAATGCTGTCTATTTGGGTCAGACCTTTAGAAATATCGAAATCCGAAATCCTGACAGCAGCCAGATAAATACCACTACGCAAAACATCTACTTGACACCAATCATCCATTGACACCTAACACAGAACTAGAAGTGCTGCATATTTGTGAAAAGAAACAAGAACTGGATTCCCTTGAAGAATTGGAAATTAGAAGACATTTAAGAAACCCGCAATATGAAGTCGTCAATGACCAGATAAATCTAGGGAGTTCTCCACTAATAAACTGTCTTCTCAATTGATAATTGTAAAGATCAGCAGATATAGTTTTCCTGTTTTTCTATATCATTGCACAGTTATACTGATCTTAATTGAAAAATGATATCTTCTTCTTTTTTCTATTAACATATATTAAGTTAATCAAAAGTTAGGTCACTTCTTGGTCTAGCCAAAAATAACTACTACACATCAGGTAGGTGTCAAATGAAATGTAACTTCCGTCATTCTGACGATGATATTAATTTATCGAAACAATTGTCAATTTTTTAGAATTTTCAACAGTTTTCATTATATTGTGGAATTAGCTAGAAACAGTGAGTTTCATTTAAAACACGTCCAATTTGTTATATCTTGCATTCGTGGTTACTTGTTCTTGGTTTATTAAAATATCATATCAGTTCTTGTCAGGACTAATTTAAAAATAGATTCAGATACTGTTCCAAGTTCTAGTAGACTTCATTCTCCCCCCAAAAATAGAAGTTCTGTAAGTTTATGCTAAATATCTAAAGAGAAGTACAACATTGGGAATCTGTATAAACAAATATCAGATGATGAACCAGTGACAGCCACTATGTTTAAAATTGTATAGTAAAAGTATACAAGTTGTCCTTTTTAGGAGTTAGTAAATCGACTGTGTATCTTACTATCAAAGAATATAGAAACATTGGAGCAATTATTTCTTCCAACCCTCGTGGCCAGGAATAGTTAAAACCTATAAAACTGTTTAATTTCTTCACTGTGTGGTTTTGTCCATGAAAAGATGACATTATTTTGTAAAAGCTCTCTCAATGCTGATGAAATACTTGACAAATTAGGAATGAAACTACGTAAATAATTTATTGTACAAAGTATACTTTGAAGTTCTTTTTTGTTGGATCTTTTAAGTTCTGAATAGCTGCAACTTTTCCATAATCTTGCCTCAGCTCTTCTTTGTCAAATATGTTCCCTAAGTACTTTTTGTCATTAAATTTCAGCTTTAGCTGTTTTGCTCTATCCATAACTCTACTTAGATTAACATCATGTTGTTCTAATGTTTTGCAATAAACTAGTAAATCATCGAAATATACTAGACATCCTGGTAAAGTTCCTTGATTTAATTTTTGAAAGAATTCTGGAGCATAATTAAGACCCATTGGTAATTTATTAAATTTATAAGCCCCAAAAATCGTCTCAAAAGCACACAATTTATTAAATTCCTCATCAAGCTCTACTTGGTAAAAACTATCCTTAAAATCTAAAACAGTAAAGTAAGAATTCTTATTTCTTCCAATGTTGGTATTACACAAAATTTCCTTTCTAAGGAATTGTTTAAATCCTTTGGATCTAAACATAATCTCAATGATTTGTAATTTTTTTCCACAATTACCAGATTGCTCAACCATTCCGTAGGACCATCACAAGGAGGTATCATACCTTTTTTAACTAAATCATCAAGTTTCATATTTAACCGACTCTGTATTGCCGATGGTATCCTACGAGGTGGTCTAGCAACTGGCACGGCATTTCTCTTAAGCTTAAGCACACATTTATTTTGAAATTACCCTAGTCCAGTAAATACATCATAATTACTTTTAATAAAATTGTCTTTAGTATCGCAAACACAGCAGTTGACTTTTGGTAAAATTTGTACATCAAAACTTGATGGAAGACCTAAAATTGGTGAGCGTTTATTAGCATCCGCAAGTACAAATTTGACTTTTTGAGTGTTTTTTTTATATATACAATTGAGACTTAATACACCGAGAAAAGCAATTTTAAATCCTCCATAAGACTCTAAAAATATTTTACTTTTCTCAATTTCTGCATTTTTTGATATTTTATCTAACAATGTTTTGAGTAAAATACTAACCTGAGACCCAGTATTGACTTTAAAGTCAATACTCTGACCTCCTACCTGAATCTTTTCAACCCTCACTTTACCATCCTTTATCTCATTTACAAATATTGTTGATACCACAAACTCCTCTTCTGGACAATACTCATTTATATTTATAGTGCAACTTCTTGCACTTCTCTTACTTGTCGAGACTGGCCGCCACTTATTGAGATGCCCATATCGACCCCATATTCTGCAACGTTTTCCATAAGGTTTACATTGTCTTAGCTCATGGCGAGTTTCACAACTTCTACAATCAAATAACTCTTATTTATCATCGCTACTCTTGCTTGATTTCTGTGAAAACTGTTGCTTATTATTGTTGAACCTCTTATTTCCATTTTTGTTGTATTTATCAGCATCAACTTTGCTAGGAATTTGTTGGTCTACCGTTTTTATTTATGATTTAGTTCATTCATGAGCTCTGCAGATGTCTACGGTATCCTTCAATGTTAGTTTGTCTTTATTAAACAATTTTTCAAGTATCTCCTTACTGCTTATTCCTATTACTATCCTGTCTCGAATAGCTTTATCTGAGTGCCAACCTTTTCAGATCCATATAGAAATTATCATTGACTCTACTTCTTCTTAGCTTCTCGTGAAATGTAAATATTTAATTTTTCTTCGATATGCAGAAGGTATTTAGTTCATTCAAAATTGTTTGAGAACAACTTGTTTGATCGTCTATCAACTTTAGTGCATTAAATATATCGACCCCTTCTTCTCCTATCAAATTAAGCAATATAGCAACTTTAACCTTGTCTGGTTTGCTGTCATTATCACTAGCCCTCATATATATTTCCAGATTTTGCTTGAATTTCTTAAAATTCTCGGCGACATTGCCTTCAAAACTCATCGGATTTGGTATTCTCACATCCATTTGTAGTCCAGATTTATCAACATTTCTTAGTACGTAGGCTATTGACCTCTATTCAACTCTATTGATAATTTATTGCATATGAGTTTCTTATTTAATTTCCACTTGACTGCGCCATGATGTATTATTGATGACACCTGATACTGTATTATAATAACTTTATTAATAATTAAAATAATACAAATTTTGATGAAGTAAATTAACTTAACGTGTCTATTGCATAATAACGCAATTTAACCTCATTCCTCTTCTTGACTTTTAACATACATAAACAAAGATCAGAACTAAAGAACATTGATAATTAATACTCATTTCATGACAAAAATAGAAGCCAAATCAAGAATTTATAAGGCAATAGTAATAGTAACTATTACATACACCGTTAAAACTCGACCCGACACAGCCAAAACAAGACAGATACTACTAAAAAGAACTTAAATGAGGTTTATTCGCAGAATAACTGGAAAAACACTCTTGAACAGGGAGGGAAGCCAAAATATAAGAAGAACGTGCAAGGTAAAAAACGTTAATAAATGGGTACTAGGTAAACGATGAAAAGAAGGAAGAAGAAGGTATTCTAGCGTATTGTTGGGCGTATTTGAAAAACCATTTTTTTCATTCTTCTCCACAAGTAAAAATATGAATCTTTGCAGATCTCGTCGAATCCTCATTTTGAAATGCAGTATCTGAATACTCCCGGACACCTGCAGCGTAATGTTGATTCTATATTAGGGTGGAGCGATTTTCTCAAATTTATAATCTGATGATGCCTGGTGAGTATAGACCAAAAAAAATCTCACTCTTATCGGACTTAATTTTCAGGTTCCTAGGAGGGGGGGAAATTTCTCATTATCAGTCATTTTTTTAACTTCGAATTTTAATTCTATAACATATTTTTCTTATAGTCTTTTAATCTCTAGAGTTATAATTTATCTTATTCTCTTCTGAAAACTTACTGACTTATTTTCAGATTCCTATCAGCCATTTAAATTCAATAATTTTTAGCGTTTTTCCACTCTCTTACTAGTATAATAATTACTTATCTGGAAAAATACTACATTACTAAGTTTATATATTACTAAATATACAGTAATTACGTTAAGTTTGTTATACCTATAGGCTCTAAGTAAGCGCTAACAAGTCTTAACAGGCAGACACATTCCAGCTGTAAACCAAATAGTATGGTGGGGAGATTATCTTCTGTTTGGGTTAGTGTTGCTAATAGAATCAGTTTAGTTCTGAACTAGGCGCGCTCGAGAGTATTCTGTTTAGTTAAGAAAAGTAAAGAACCTAAGTTTTTATGATGCCGAAAACGCGGGTGACGGATCCTATATTTGGAACTTATAGTGAACTTGCGTGCTTCCCACCTACTCGGACGCTATGAGAGGCTTTTTGTTGCAGAGAGAGTGTTTAAAATTTGAAAGTTACAAAGACCCAAGTGTTTTGGATATTTCAAAGAAACTTTTAATTGATATTAAAAAGATATAGCAAAGAGCTTCTCTCTCTACAATATCTGATCAACAAATAATACAAAAAATAAAAGACTATAATGAAAAATGTCCCTGAAGAAAAACCAAAATTCGGCCTATAATAAAAAGTGCCTAAAAAAAATTGAGGTTTTTAAGAAGAACAGCTCAAAACTTCTTGAAATATCACCCTGCAAATGTGATGATTTTTCCAAATGCCACTGTAAAGTTAAAGTGCCACTTTGCGAAATAATTTTTTTATTAGATCAAAGAACAACAAGAAAAATGATAATAGGAGGTACAGATGTAAAAACTGCAAAGCAAAATTTAAAAACAATAAAAAGGAAAGTATTAGACGAAGAAAGATTGGAGAAGAAAAAAATCTAAGAACGAGAGTATACTTGATAGTGTTTTGTCCGATCCGGAGTCCATAAGAAGCTCTGAAGGTACATGTGAAAACATTTATGAGGGCATGACTAAAAATCAAGGTAGGACTACAACACAAGGATCGGAGCATCCGTCATCATCAAAAGGCTTAAAGGTACCATACAACACAGGATTAAAACTGACGAATCTTGCAGAAGCATGTGACAGGGTCGGCGTATCTGACAGATCAGCATCCCTTATTACAAACGCTGTTTTAAAAGATTTGGGATTAATAACTAAAGAGGACACTACTAGAATTATAGACATATCTTATTAAAAAAGAGACAGATGACGAGCTTCCTTCAACTTTTGGAATTTACTTTGACGGGGAAAAGACAGAACCTTAGTTTTTGAAAAAACAGAGTCAAGTGTCAACGTACCAAATCGGTTACTGAAGAGCACATCGTCATATTGGCTGAACCATGCTCTAAATACATGGGTCACGTATCTCCAGAGAACGGTAGTGCGAAGTCCATTGAAGACAGCATCACAAAGTTACTAAAAGACTCATTGGGTGATGATTTGAGTACGATAGAGGTTATCGGTTGTGACGGGACCGTTGTCAATACTGGTTTCAAGAATGGTGTTATTAGACAAATAGAACTTTCACTTGAGAAGCCAGTTCAATGGTTCATATGTTTGTTACACGCTAACGAACTACCGCTCCGCCATTTAGTGCAACAGTTAGACGGAAAAACAAATGATCCTCGTGGCTTTACAGGTACTATCGGAAAACTTCTTGATCGATGCGAGCAAATGGCAGTTGTTGACTTTGAGAAAATAGATGCTGAATTTCCTGTTGTGAATATAGATGAACTAAGCACGGATCAAAAGTACCTTTATGAAATGTGCTTAGGAATCAAAAGCGGCCTGATTTCGTCGCAGCTTGCAGAAAGGCAACATGGAAAGATATCTCATTCCAGGTGGCTAACAACGGCTAATAGGATACTGCGTTTGTATATTTCTACTAAAGACCCGTCAAGTCAATTGAAAATTTTGGCGGAGTATGTTGTCAATGTGTATGTGACTACTTGGTTTCAAATTAAGTTCCAATCGTCCTGCAAATACGGAGCAAAACATCTATTTCATATGATAAAATCGTCTCGGTACTTACCAAGTGAAATAAAAAAGATAGTGGACCCAGTTATTCAACGAAACGGCTATTTTGCTCACTCTGAGAATGTACTAGTCGCCATGTAAGCTGATGATCGAAAACACATCCTGGAGTTATCTTTACGTCGCATATTAAGGTGCCGATCATAGAATAGAGACGAAAGTGTTCGCGAATTTGAAGTACCACCTATTAATTTTGATGCCCAAGAGTATTTTGACTTGGTAGACTGGCAGTCAGATGAAATAACAGAGCCTCCTATACTCAAAAACGTAAGTGATGATGAACTTTCAGAAATGATTTTACTCGTTCCTGATGAGATTGATATACTTAAATTTCCCTGCCATACGCAAGAGGTTGAAAGGCATATAAAGTTGGTTACCGAAGCTTCGTCGTTAGTTTGTGGCACAACATCACGTGATGGATTGATGAGAGCTAGAATATCATCGAGACAAAAAGTTGCCAAAAGTTGAAACCAAAAAACATTTCTGTGAGTAACTTCGAAATACTTATTTAAGGTACCTTTACGTTTAGTTTTGTTTAGTTTTGAAGATAAATTGGGAGGGTGGAAATGGGTGGAACCCGATTTGCAGCCACCTCCCCGTGGTGGGTTCTGGGTTGGTCTTCTACGAAGAAAACCAAGCGAAGAGCTGTAACTAGTAAAATAAACAAAATTATTTTGTTATTTATAAATTTTTTATTTTAGTAAATTTTCGGGATCATCTAGGAACCTGAAGACGTCACATTTAGGAACCCAGATTTTGCCATTTCATTAACCACTTAAAAAGACACCAATCGAGCACACAGGTCAAAATAAAAATTAAAGTTAATTTTTTCTATCGCTCCACCCTATTCTATATGTCTTATTTGTCTAATAGCTCCAAAAAACAGGGTACTAATATCATTTTTATTGAAAATCCCAGTTTAGTAAGAAACCCTTGATTGTTTAATGTGAGTTGATTTGAGGTTGTTGAAGCAACAGACAGAAATTCTTGTTAACCGTCGTGAAAAATACGTAGGGGAGACTGGGGCACATTCGACACTTTTTTTTCGAGCGTCTGTTCTTCAACACGAACATTTTTCAGGTGACTACCAGATGAATATTTCAAAAGGCGGGTATTTGTCTTACATTACCTGCATATATTTCATTCTTTATACAATGTAATTTTCGGTGTGGTAGATTTTTCCAATGTGATGCCATGTGATGAATGTGCCTAAAATGTGAGAAAAAGTGGAATACTAATAAGACTTTCGTTAAGCAATGAAAAAGCTTTAATTCAATGGCCACAAATTCAAAATACATTATATTTTTCCACATTAATTTTGAACGAAAAAATATTTTGAGTTCTTGATGTTCCTTTATTCTCGATAGCTCTTAGTTTTCCAACAATATCAGTCCGATCTACAGTTGAGATGTCCTCAACATCTGGAAATGAAAATTGCATTGATTGTCCTCTTCTTCTCAGAAATGTAATGGCATACTCTCCTTGACTGCAATTTATGACTTGACCAACGTAGTATTTGGTAGTAGTTTTAGTACAAAATTTGACTAATAGAAAATATTTTGCATCAATGGTGTCGTCATCCATAAGAGTCAAACTTTCGTGGGAAATGGATTAGTTTTCACTGAGACCTATCCAATCCACGTCACTTTCTTCGTCAACTTCTAGTTGCATATCACATTAACTGGATGATGAAGAGAATGGCGTGAAGACCTTCCTTTTACATAGCCTCTTGTTTTTATTTCTAGTTGCAACTTTCATCTTTCTCTCTTGTATTTCTCTTTCTCTCATTTCCAACTGAAGTTTCTCAGGAGTGTCAGTATACATTTTTGATTTTCCCTTATAGGTTTAGAGGATTGGATGGCTTGTGGAAGAGGTTGGACATGTTCAGGTTTTGTTTTTTCGATGATTTCATTGTTGCATTTTTCCATGAGCTCTTCTTCATTATTTGTCTCGGTTTCACAGCTTGTGCTCGCAATAGGTATCATTTCACTTGATTTGGGTATGTTTTCTTCAATTCTACATTGAAATTGCTTGTCAGAGGGTGCTTCTGTGTCAAAAACATCAGTTGCACTCAAATCATCGTCACTGAATGTTAGGAAATTCAATAGCCAAATTCCAGGTTCCTTGAAAGCATTGATAATGTTGGATGGCGTGAAAGCTGCTAAAAAAACATGTCGAGTCAGTCTTGCTAAATCCATCATTGGTATAGTTTTTCCTGGATGTATCAACAACCAATCGTTGAAGGCATGCATTGGCACAGTATTGCTTGAAAGGACCAAATACCGCAATGTCGCAAGGTTGAACCCGGTGTATGTAGTGGAAATGAGAGCATAACAATGCCATTTACTATACAGTAATATACAGTAGCCATAGAAATATGTGATTCGTGATTGTCTAGTGTGAGTAAGATCTTTCTTTCTTGTGAGCATTTTGTGAGCTTTTATGAATAATTCCTTGGTCATCCATCCAGAGCTATTACCTAAGGCTATACTTGAAGGAGGTGCCTCTTGAATCAAATCTTCCAGCCATCTTTTTCTCGGAAAGATGTAGACTGGGGGTAAGTAACCACCTGAAGCATTTATTATTCCAACTATGGTTACCAGTTCACCCCTCTCAGCTGAAGAAGCCTGGCTAATCAATCACCTTAACTGGCTTGGTGACAGTAGTAACACCAGTTTCATCGAAATTTAGAATATATTCAGGTACGAACTTGTATTTCGCAAGAACATCTTTATAATTGTTGAAGAATTCCTCGACATTTCTTCTATTGAAAGCTGTAGCACGTGCGACGCTGGTATTTTGGGGATTACGAAGGCTAAGCTCCTAATGTCTCTTCATGAAATTGATTACCCAGGCTTTTGGCACCTTACATTCAGGTATGATATTTGCATAATCATATGCTAGGATTCTTACTTGGTGGTAACTCAATCCATAGCTCAAATTAGCGCATTTTGCTAAATACTTTGCAAGCTCCTTTTCTTGCTGCATTGTAAACACTTAGTTTATTGTGTATTTAGAACTGAAGCTCACAGCTTTCACTGGCCCAGGAAAGCGAAGAGCTTGATCTTCATCACTTTCGTTGGTGCTATCACGTTCCTGGCACAAGGTTTTGAGTACATCTGTAGAATGTTGCTTTTCTAAGGCCTTTAGTCTAGATACCAATGGCGTTCTTTTGATATTGTAAAATTCTGCTGCATATTTTGTACTCCTCACCTTGTGCAGACTGTCTTTTATTGCTGCCGAAATTTGGTTTTCATCAATATTAACTATGGATGTCTTCTTCTTGTACACTCGCACCATCTGGAATTATAATAATACCAGTATATTATATCCAAAAATATCGATCAAATATATGAGCCTTGAATGTTATAATTATTGTTAATAGGTATTATCGAAAAAGTTGCATGGGGTACACTCGACACCATGTCGAAACTGTCCTACCTACATGGTGTCGAATCTGCCCCATCCCGCTTGTAAACAAATCCTCAATTCAAACAAACTCGTGTTAAAAGTTAGGTTAAAATATTGTGCCTTGATGATTCAATAAGTAAATAGACTTCCTATATTGATAAATATCTCAAGAACTAGCAATAACAATACAAATACAATTGAAATAAAAAGTGTTCGACTTACCGCTTTTTTGATGCACTTTACCAATTAATTTTTTAGCGAAAACCTACACACACCTATGAACTGCAATTTCACATACACTATTCTTGATGGTTTTAGAACAGGATACTGTATTTTACTTTCCCGCCCATTGTATATTTTTCAAATGAAATCTGGGTGTCGAAAGTGCCCCAGTCTCCCCTATAGGTAGAAGGAAGAAAATTTACGTATTTACTGAAAAAAATGTTACATTTTCTGCTATGTGCTTTATTGAGATCGACAGTTAACTGGGGAAACTGCATACTGAACACTCAATCTGTGAGTAGAGGTTGTGATAATAGAAATTTCATAGACTTTTCCTATTCAAATATGTTGAAAAAATTAGTTACACGTAAGTGCACTAAGTTGATTTAATTATCTATCGTGCTGCCCTCGTATAGCTAATTTGATATTTAATACTTGATTGATTGACTATATTATCGATGATTCTTTTATCTTCGATAAAAATAGGAGTTGAATGAAGACTATTAAACAGTCAGAAAAAGTCATAAAACAAAAACAGTAGAATTGTTATTGTACGAAGCTCTTCCATGAGATCACTTTCAAGTTCTGTTAATTTCTCAACATGGGCATTAGATATAACTGGTTGTGAATAATAAAGATTTTAATATTAACCTTTGAAATATACTGCTCAACTACTTAAAAAACGATCAAATTTCGTATGTGTATGACCATTCTATATTATAATTTTTTTTGTTATTGTCGGTTGTTATTTTTTTAATACAAAAAACATAGGAATGTGGTTTAATTCAAATTGCATCTCTGACATTTTAGTCAAAGCAATAAAGCAAAAAAGTTCGTAAACTTTCGCACCAAGACGGATCGGAATCCGGTTTTTTGCATTCTGTTTGTAAAAAATGTACCTACTTTGTGCCTTATACAACCCGGAAATTGCATTACTGCAGCCAAAAATGCATTTTTTGAGACGGCTTTTGGGAGATTTATTAACTTTTGTAGATAAGAGTCAGAACTGGCCCAAATCGGGTTTCTGGGAGTTTTCGAAGTAGCTGATCACGATTATGATGTTCAAATTGACCCACAGCTGACATAGAGCTCAAGAACGCCGATGAACGTCAAATCCACGGGACTCTTCCAAAATTCACGCGGGAAAGGAGAGAAACTCGGCACCAGGGTTTTTTTTGGGTCGCTGAATTCAAATATGGCATCGGCGAACACCCTGCGGATACCTGCGCCGGAACGCGCACTTCATCTCGAATGTTTTCCTGACAAGATTGCCAAAAACAACCCAAAAATCAATATGAGCGCGTTTAATCCAAATTTCACCTATTGCACCGGCACATAGTGTAACGAGATTTTCGTTACTAAAAAGTTATTTTGTGTCACCGAGTGTATTTTCATGTTGTATTTTATGTCGCCGAGTATATATTCATTTCATATTACATATCCCTGTTGTATATTCTGGCCTCTGTAAGAAGAATGATTTGATATTTTGTGTCGCCGAGTGTATTTTCATTTTGTATTTCCTGTGAGTATATTGATTTTATATTATATATCACCCGTTATGTATTCTGGCCTTTGCATACAAACCGTTTTATAGTTTATGCGCCGAGTATATTTTTATTTTATAGTTTATGCCGCCGCCTATATTTTCATTTGGTAGTTTATGTCACCGAGTATATATATATATATATATATATATATATATATATATATATATAATTTATAATAAGTATCAACCGTTACATATTCGTTCCTTTGTATACAAACCATTGTATAGTTTATGCGCCGAGTGTATTTTCATTTTATAGTTTATGTCGACGAGTATATATAATCATTTGTATATTGTAAGTATTGTAAAGTATTGTAAATCTCCGTGAACATTTTATTTTATTCCCTGGTTTCGGGGTAGAACCAATTGTTGTAACAGGTTAACAGTTATCCAAAATCCCGATGATATTTTTATTTCTTTAATATCTAGTTGCGATGGAGAAATCATTATTTCTGTGTAAAGTATTTATTTCGATTTTCAAAACCGGTACCTTTCCCGATTTTGTTTAAATTTTAGTGAGATTCCTGACAATTTAAGTCTAGAACCCCGACCTTAGCATTGTGTTTTCCGATTTGATAGGGAGAATCCTGATTGAAATCTCCGGGAGCGCCAGGCATACATAAACGCTAGGGATTCCTGATATTTTAAATCTAGAGTCCCCGATCTTTAATATTTTTTCCCGATCTGATAGTTTTTTTGGAGTAACGCCTAACCCGTCCGTTTCATGAGAGTTTATCAAACATTTGAATGAAAAGACCACCAAACTTTGAATAGTTTTTGTTTGCTTTTACCGCTTCTTTTCTTTGCATGTACGCTATTTTATGATCATAAACCACTCTCGCTTATGTCCTGCCTGCTTCGTCGCTAATTACTGCATATCAAATATACATATAGCTAACTAACACATATGTGCTTTTGGGATACACGGATATTGTCTCCCCTTATGAGTATTGTTTATTTTTATATATAACGGAGTATAATTGTAATAAAACTGAAATAAACCTGTGTTATGTTTTATTGACCTATTATAGACTAGTACTTCCTTATGGTAGAGTAGTTGTTTGGCTGCACGAATTTTAGCTTCTCCGTGGGGTGGATCAGGATAATAATATTTATTTCAGGACTAGCGACAACTTTTTTTTATATTTAGCAATAACCTCCCGACAATAGACCCCTGGTATTTACCGTACCTCCATCTGAGGCTACCTGGAACTCTCGACGAGTGAAGTCGAGGGGCCGTGGAGACAACCACGTTAAAAATCTGGCGCTCGAGAAAGTGTAAGGTTTCAAAGGTGTCAGAAGTGACGTTCCGAGGCGTTAAGAGGTAAAGCAAGAGGCCGCTACCGATATACCACGCGCAACGCGGCGCACCGACGTCGCCTCCGAGTAAAACGCGTCACAATAGGCCTGAACGTCGTCTCCGAAGCTTTTCCTCACATAGTCGAAGAAGACGAACCCAAAATCGTTATGGAGGGTTTTTAAACAACAATTACATAAATATTGACTTTCAATTCACTCGATTTCTTTCCTCCTCAAATAATTTAACTAGAATCAGCAATTCCACACAGCTATTGCAGTATTGACGTAAGTCTCTAAGACATCAGGTTTGGTTGACATTCATGGGAATGACATCTATGGCACGATAAAGGTTCCGGTGTTCCAGGTGTTGGAAGGGTCGTTTTCGACGTGAAATTTATATTCATGGCCTTAAAAAAGCTCCATAACGATTTTTGATTTGTCATTAGCGATCGTGTCTGGAAAACCCTCGAAGATATCGGTCAGACCCAGGTTCCGGTGCACTAGATGTTCGAGTGATCGTTCTCGACGTGAAATTTGGATTAAGCACCCCAAAAAACGCCCTCACAATGATTTTTGGGTTGTTTTTGGCAATCTTACCAGGAAAACTCTTGAAGATTACGTCCACGTTCCGGCACACCAGGTGTCTGGAGGGTGTTCGCCGATGCCATATTTGAATTCAGCGACCCAAAAAAACCCCGGACGCCGAGTTCCTCTCTTACCCCGCGTGAATTTTGG
Source organism: Galeruca laticollis (assembly GCA_963921935.1). NCBI lineage: Eukaryota > Metazoa > Arthropoda > Insecta > Coleoptera > Chrysomelidae > Galeruca > Galeruca laticollis. The sequence goes on from OY998178.1 coordinate 147,464,581, forward strand.
GAGAGTCCCGCGTATTTGACGTTCATCTGCGTTCCTGAGCTCCATGTCAGCTGTGGGTCAATTTGAATATCACAAACGTGATCGATCAGCAACCTCGAAAACTCCCGGGAACCCAATCTGGGCTAGTTCTGACTCTTATTTACAAAAGTTGATAAAACCTCCAAAAGCCGGCATATTAGGCTGAAGCAATGCAATTTCCGGTTTGTATGAGATACAAAGTAGGAACATGTTTCACAAAAAATGTTTGGAAGCGAATGTAAAAAAAAATTTACTGTTTCGAGCCTTACTCTGTGGAATCTACTCATATTAATTTTTAAATGAAACTAACTATTTCTAGATAATTCCACAATATATTGAAAACTCTAAGAAATTGACAATTGTTTCGATGATAACAATATCGAAACAATTGTCAATTTCTTAGAAGCAACTGTTGTGAGTAAAAGTATGACCTGATTTTCCTTGCCCTTTTCCAAGAACTTTTGAAAAAGAAACTATTGATGGAAGAAATTTTTAGGGGATTAAATAACGCATATAATGATGGACTCAAAATTGATTGTATGATGGACTGATACAGCTACTAGGACTCATGAAAAATTTGAATATATTTAATGAGAAACATACCAAAGGAATTACTGTAACAAATATTGGATAATATCTTGTATTTTCTGAAAATGATACATTCCGTGGAAAAGGAAACATTTTAAAATAATTATAAATTTCATTATTGGCTCCAGATTTTTTGTTCAAACAAATAAGCTGTAGGTTTATAATCTATTGTTATAAATAAAGGATAACCCAATAAATATGAGAGAAGGTAGATCTTTTTATAAGTGACCTCCATCTGTTATATTTCTATAGAACTTGTATTTTTAGAAAACTTAGTTTTTAATTTTTTTTTCCTTTTTGGCTTTGGGAACTGGATCCCATTCAGCCACGAATAAACAAGTAATATGACATTAGAAAGAGAAACAAAGGACATGTCGCAGCAAACATATTTACTCATATTCAAGTCACACATCATTAATTGCCATATACAATAGAATTCGTAGAAAATGAAGAAGAAGGATGATAAACATGGACACTCGTTTCACGCTAAGGTGCCCGTCATAGCGACTTTACTTACAACACACAATAAAGGCAACGGTAAGGGGGTCTATCAATGTTACGAAGGAAAGACAATAGGTATACTACAACTAAACTCTACCATTCTACATCTAAAATAGAGTTATACTGGTTTCTATATTTTTCTTTCGGCACGTTTAAGAAATTCCCATAATATAGTACGAACCATAGTATTTCGCCGACTGAGAAATAACAAAGAAACTTGACTTTGTGGGAGAGGAACATTTTCTTTAGACAGAGTTCCCATCAGATATCTTGTAGCTTGACTATTATATTGACAGCCAAACATCCAATGATTAATATCATCATAACATTTATGACAATCACACAATTCGGAGTCGCTCATTTTAGTTTTAAAGAGGTGTGCGCGTACTGTTGCATGGCTAACGAGATATATGAAGAACATAGCGTTAATCTTTCTCATAGCATGACTTTGCTCTTCAAGTCTTGTAGATGGAAGAGTGGGGTGTATTTTGCAGTACGAGTTATTGCTTCTGTTGCAGAATTGCGACCATTCTATTTCCCAATTGTGTCTCATACTCTCCTTTCTTGAGCAAATGACGTCACTCTATGGTAAACAAAGATCTTCCTATCCTGAAAGAACTGCGCCTTTCGCTAGTTGATCTAGTTTTTCATTTCCAGAGATTTGAAAGTGGCCTTTGTCCCACATAAACGTTACAGACGTATTAATTTGTCTTAATTCAACTAATATGCATAATATTTTTATGATTATGCTATTGCCATATATACTTCTTGCAGAATTTCTAATGGCTGTTAAAGCTGACTGGAAATCCGAAAGGATGGCAAAATTTCGATATCGGAGATTACTGTATAAAGCCCAATATAGTGCATAATAAATGGCCAATAGCTCTGCAGTGAAAATTGAGCAATGACAGTTTAATTTATATTGTAGTGTCGTTTCCTCGTTAGATATGTATACAGCACATCCCATACCTAGAGAAGATTTGGACCCGTCTGTAAATATTTTGCAGAGTTTACCCAGCTCTCCAAAGTATTCTTCCATAGCTGTGCAAGAGCTACTTGGTACGTCGTAATTAGGTATAACTACTGTACACGAAATAAAAATATGTCATGAGGCGCTGAAAAAGCACTTTGCTCATCTCTATTAATTGACAGGTGTGATGTATTGGGATATGCAATAGCTAAAATTGGAGAATTTTTATTTAGCCACCATTTTTCTGTTAGGTTGCTGACTGATAATTGACCTATCTGCTGAAGAAGTACTTTTTGGTTATTGGATGTACATTTAAGAATAAATTTTTCTGTAAGAGATATGCGCCTTAGATGTAAAGGAGGTTCACCACATTCAGCCAACAGTGGTTAGTAGGTGTGGACTTGAGAGCACCTAAAACCAAATCTTAAAGCCTTGAACTGTGTTCTATCTAATTTGATTAAGAGAGATTTTGTGGCTGAGCCTTATAAAAAACTTCCATAATCCAATATGGATCTCGTATAGGCCCTGTAGAACAGAAGATTGGTCAGCGCCCCATTCGTAACGATTAACAACTTTCAGCATATTTAAACTTTTTTCACATTTGACAATACATTGGTTTATGTGATCATTCCAAGTTAGTTTTGAATCCAGTGTGATACTTAAGTAAGTATAATTCTTTTGTATTAACTGATACAGTCATATTAGTGAGTTGCAGGTTGGAAACAGCTGGTAGATGATGTCGTGTGAAGAATACAACAGAAGATTTTTTAGGTGATAGGTGGAGACCTAGATCTGAGGAACATTTAGTACAATGTTGCATAATGACTTTTAGAGTTTCAATACACTGTTGATAAGTCTTTTCCATTACATATAAACAGAAATCGTCTGCATATTGCAATGTGCTGCACTCTATATCCATAACGTGTACGTTTAAGGTATATAGGTTAAAGAGTAGCGGGCTTAGAACTGATCCCTGCGGTAAACCTTTGAAAACAAGTCGTAGGCCAAGAATTTGGTTGTTGCACCGAATAAATATTTGTCTATTCATAAATAGTTCAACCAAGACATACGCACATCTGGATGGAATACCAAATTGAATTAATTTATTAAAAAGTGAATGCAATTGAACATTATCGTAAGCACCGGTAATGTCTAGAAATAACTAACGCGGCAAGGTATTTGTTTTCGGTAAACGTTAGTTGAACATCTATGACTAGATGTGCAATGCAGTCCATTGTGCCTCTTTTCATACAAAACCCAAACTGTGTGTCTGGAAAAACACTCCAGTCTAATCTTCATAATCCTTTCAAAGGTTTGTAATAAACAAGACATAAGGGCAATGGGTCTAAGGGCAGTTGAATCGTTTAACTTCGGAATTGGAACGATGAGACATTGTTTTAAAGAGTCGCAATTGTCTCCTTTTATCAAGATATTATTATAGATTTTGCATAAGAACTGTAACGCTACGTCCGGCATGTTTCCTAGCATAAGGTAATTAATTCCGTTAATTCCTGGACTAGACTTTTAAGAAGTTTTAATACTTGTTTTTATTTCACTAATGTTTATCGGTGCTAGTAAACAATGTTGTTCTGAAGAATTAATAGGCCAGTCTTTTGGATAATGGACGTGGTCGGGTGAAATCTTTTGAAGCAAGTTTTCAACTAATGTTTCGTTGACTATACAAGATTTTTAACGCTTTGAACGTTATTAACCCTTCTCCATATGTCGCTTCGATGAGTTTGTCTGTTAAGTGAGGAGCAAAATTTGGACCAATTTGTTCATGATTTGGTTTTGAATAACCACTTACACATAACATCTAATATTTTATATTCAATGAAGTTAGAAGGAATTAAGTTTGTTCTGTAAGCTTTTAACGCATTTTTCCTAGAATTTTTTGCTGCGAGGCATTCTTGATCCCACCAGGGAATGTAGTTAGTCGGATTATGATTAGTTGATCTTATTACCTCACAAGACTTGTTTGCAGCTGCCGTTATTGTATCAGTGAAAAAATATATCATGACGTTAGAATCGTTGCAAATAGGGACGGATTGGAATGATTCAATGATAGAAGTTTGATATAACTTCCAATTAGCGTTAGACATTGATCATTTAGAAGTAAGCTTAACCGAAAAAATTTCTTTTTGGATATCGTTGATCACAATCCTAATAGGGAAGTGATCAGAACCATATGTATCCGATAAAACGGACCGCGTAAATGAGGAACACAATTCTTGTAGCACAACCATCATTGACTACAGCTAAAGCAGGAAAATAATCTAACGCTTCAACTAGTATATTACCATCTGTCGAGTACGTCTCCGAACCCCAGATTCCGTGATGAGCGTTAAAACCACCACCGATGATACACTCGTGTTTAATCTGGTTAAATAAATTGATATAATCTTGTACAGTTGCTTTAGTTGTCGAAGGTTTGTACAAACTTATAATTGTCAATTTTTCATCACCACTAGTAATATTAGTGTTTTAAATTAAACTCGCGGTTTCTAGTTAATTCCACAATATAATAAAAGTTATTGAAAATTCTAAAAAATTGAAGTAAGGGTTGAGACAGTTAATTTCACCACTAGTAATGTTAATACCACATACTTATATTTTGGGATTGTTGGGTTGTTATTAACAAATTCAATAATTTCATATTTAATTGAGTTTGATATGAATATAGCCACACCACCATGTCCTTTGTTTCTATATTTTGTTATTATATTAAAATTTTGAAACCTTTTGACATCCGCTGGTTTATACCAGGTTTCGGATATCAGAGCAATATTAAAATTGTCTTCAACATTGAGTTGTGTTAACGAAAATTTATTGGAGTTTAAAGATCTGGCTTTCCACTGAACTACTTTCAAGGTAGTATTGACCGTTGTTAGTTGAATAAACTATCGACAATATTTTTAATTTTACTATCAATATCATTTCCGTTAAATACTAACTTATTATTAATTGCGCATGAAAAAGATTGAGGCATATCTCGTATAAAATTTTCAAGCATGGTTTTTATTTTGGAGCTAAGTTGATAGGCAAATTTATAAAAATCACTTTCGGTATTCATTTGACTAAACTGGAATACAGGACCTGCCCAAAACTGGTATTGTATTCTCTACGAATGGGAGGGAAGTCAGATAGAGTATTATTACTTTTTCTCTTTTTACGAGGACTTGAGATAATTTCTGGAGTAGGTGAGGTTGGACTATTTCCTTTTAGTGGATTGCTAGAGGAACGACTTTGATAACTGGAAGGTTTTAGAGTGGAAAAATCAGCTTCTGAATTAGCTAGTGGAGCAAACCTATTTTTTTGGATAATGCTAGTGTCGCTGGGATTATAGACTACTTTTTCAGCTTCTTTAAATGATATGTTCAAATTAGCCATAGCTTCCTAGGTTTTCCTTTGTTTTATGTATACTGGGCATTACTTGAATGAAGACGAATTGTTGCTAGTTTGACAGTGAACACAGTATCTACTACAGCTACAACTACAATTATCAGTTTGCTCATCTGATCCACAATTTTTGCACCTTTTCTTGCCTTTGCATTGAGAAGATGTATGACCGTACCTAAGACAATGATAACATTGCATGACCGAACTAACATAGGTATCGACAGAGCACCTAACTTTATTAATGTAAATAAATTGGGGGATAAATTTGCCAACAAAAGTTACAATTATCATCTGCCTAGGAACCCGCTGTATAACGCCATCTTTCTCCACTGTTCTATTCAAACGTTGTACTTTTTTAATTGAGACATTCGATTTTATAATATTTAGAAGAGTATTATCGCTCAGAGATGTGTCAACACCTCTTACTATGCCACGTTTTTCGGTTAAATAATTTGGAATATATGCAATCAGGTTATTTTTCTCGAAAAATGGTTCATTTACTAATTTATTAGCATAGGTACTCGAATTTACTTCTATTTTTACGCGATTTTTTCCAACACTAGTTATTTTAGTAATATTATTTTCATAATTTGATGGCGCTAACAACTTTTCACCTAATTTTATCGGATGTAAACGACCAATATTGAAGTGAAACTTTTTATGGGACACTAGCGTTTTGTCATGAGAGTTAACTCGTCGAGCTAACAAAACTGTTAAACTCCTTGTGAGAGAGGCGGAAAAAATTAACGAAGATTCGCACAAAGAGGAGACGCCGAGAATAGTCGCAGGGCATTGTTTATTGATGGCGATCATGTTATTCCGTTTATCAATCCCCACTTCGCTGCGCGAACGATAAAGTGAGAACGCATTCGGGGGGAAAAGGATACCAAAAGCGCTTAATAATTTCTGCCGATATTGGTATAATCCAGTGCGAAATTAATATAGAAATTGTTTACCTTTAAAATTAAGGCGATAAAAACTAGGAAATTTCTTTGCATTGTGTATTTATTTGTATTATTTTGAAAAAAATATATAATAAAACGTAACAAGAGTATTGAAATATATTGAAAAAGGAAAAAAAGGAAATAAACAGGTATACTTGTCCGTACAGATAAGTTCTGTACTCATTAAAGTTTAAGCATAAACTGTGTTATCTCCTACTTTCCGCATTGAGACCAACGCGCATCGTGGGCGTGTCCACTTTCAAACTTTCAGCTATATTTGCTAACCTGTACGTAGAAGAGCAAGTAAGTCTCAGTTCATCAGAGAAAGTCGTTGTAACTAGTGTTGCTTTATTTATGGAAATATTTTTTTTTGTAATTGTAATTTAAAATTATTTTTTGATAAATGAAAATGAATGGACAAAAAACTTCAATTTCAGTCGTTGGCGATGGAAATTGCTTGTTCAGATGTTTGTCTTATTTTATTTTTTCAACTCAAAAATTTCATTATTTGATACGATTAATAATAGTGAAATTTATTCACGATCATTGGGACAATTTTAAAGAATTTATATGTGGAGAAGGAGTATATGATATACAAATTTCAAATAATGAAGATTATTACAACAATTTATCGAAACAACGAATTTATGGAGGTGAAGTGGAAATAGCTGCTTTTTGAAGTGAAACTTTTTATGGGACACTACAGAAGTTTTGGTTAGGAGGTAATCTCGTAAAGGCTAACAAGTTTTGTGAAGCTCTAATTATCATTTACATTTAAACTAAGTGAGAGAAACGCAACGCTGTTCTCCCCTTCTGTCATCACTCGACTCGATTTAAAATCAAACGAAATAGCTCAGTTGGTTAGCGCGTCGTGCTAATAACGCGAAAAACGCGGGTTCGATACCCCCATGGGCGGCCAGAACTTTTCTTAGGTATTAAAAAGGAAGAATATGTAATATGCATTCAAATTTCTTAAAAAGAATATTTACTTTTGTTTGTCTTTTATTGTAAATAGTTTTTTATAGTCTATCCGAAAAATTATTGTTTTTATTTTGGGAATAATTTTTGTTTTAATTTTATTAAATTATAGTTTTTTTATGTTGTTGATATTTATGAATTCTCTTTGTACACTCATTGGTGGTTTTTGCGTCATAAAACATAAAAAGTTTCACTTCTGACGCTGCTAGTTTTCGACTGACGCATAAATCTTTTTTCAGTTCTAAATATTCTACAAAAATAAAATATGGACCTAAATCGGTCGGTAGAAATCTATTGTCTGTATTAACTGGCCTACGACCACTATTTACATTACTTGATATATTAGAACCTATTAGTAAGTTTTTCACTGATTCCGTATCACCATTGTTTTTGTTCACCGTTTCGTTTGAAATATTATTAATTGTTAAATCCATCGTATTTTGACTATTTTGATGATTCATATGAATATCTCCAGAAAAAGTAATTTCTTCCACATGCACATGAGGATAATTTCTTGTCATTGATCGCAGAGGTGGGTCCTTGCCCCCTTTTTCATATTTGCCGCCGGACATCTGGGCTTCAGAGCCGGGGCAAAACAAATAAATAGATAAAAACTACTTACGGTATCACTGCTACACTAATTATATACAACACAGAAAAAAATAATAACAGGACGCTGCTAGGTAAGCAAATCACTTATCGCAAGAGAACTCAAATCGATACGTCCGCACTGTAGGATAGTTCGACCGAGAATGTTTTTAAAAATTAATTGTATCATGAATAACACGTTTGGCGTGAACAGTACATTGTCATGTAACATGTGACATTTTGCTGGGAAATTATGAAAGTGGGAAAAAGAGAATAGATACATAAAAGAAAAAATACATTTTTTATTGAGGCCAAACAGCCAAAACACAACATAGATAGATAGATTGATCTTTATTTAATTAGGAACCCTGATATACATATAAGAAGACATATTACAATAAACAGCAATGTAAATATAATAAAAAACATGGGATGGAAAGCTTATTATAATATCAATCAGTAAACAATTACAGGTAACATATTAAAAAGGAATATAGAATAAAAAATACAGGTGGAATAAAAAATAAAAACTGAACAAACAATAGTATATAGGATCACAATAAAAGGAAATATAATACCAACATATGGAATAAAGTGTTTAGTATAATCCTAATAAAATAAATTGAGACAAACCTATTTAAAAATTATATATGTATATACAAAAAAGTATGGTAGGTTTTGAACTTCATATGTAATATATAGTAAATTGTTCAACACCAATATTAATATACAAAATTTCTTATTTTGGATGTATTCTAACCTCAAAGATTCTCTCTTTAGTGCTCGTTTCTGTCTTTTCCCGTCATTCACATTTGAAGAGTTTGTTTTGGGAAGAAACAGTATCCAGTTTTAATTTGCGTACTTGTTTGGGGAAATAATCTTATTTAATATTCTTCTCATAATCTCCAGTAGCAAAATGTTCTAGCAGTATTTTCATTGAAAATATCTGCTCTACAATAAGAAGTCACCCATAATTTCCTCACAGTAGTGTCTTTAGGGAACCTAAAGAATTGGATGTCTTTTGTTATTTCTTTACATTGGTTGTCACTATTGCACCCACAGACAGCACAACGCATTGTTGATACTTATATTACTTATAAATTCGTTATTTAAACCAGTAATTCACAGGTACACATAACCTGTAAATCGAAAAATATCTTAATACTGTACACCTATTACAGTACAGAGTGTCTCAAATTGGTGTGTTTTGCAGGGTATCTCGTAAGCTAGAAGAGATAGAAGTAAAGCAGTTAAGACGTTATGGCTTCTTTTTTTGTTAAAGTAACGATAGCCTAATCAAATCTTTAGTAACTCCCTTTTGTAACAACTAATATACCTGTAACTAATTTTATTAGAATGTAAAAATTACATTAAATGTTCAAAATGTCCTCCGTTTTGTTGTAATAATAATTGACACCTTTTTCTTACTGATCTTACACAATTGAGAATGTGCACTGGCTTTATTTTTCTAAATGCGGCATGAATATTTTGTAATAAATCTTCCCTACTCTCGAAGTTAGTCTTGTAAATCCCCAAATAAAAAAATCAGGAGGATTTACTTCCGGAGAACGAGGGGGCCACCTAACTGGTCCATAAGTACCAATCCACCGATTAGGAAATTTTTCGTTTAAATAATCTCCAATGAATAGAGCATTATGAGCAGGTGCTCCATCTTATTGGAACCAAAATGTGTCCCTATCAGCCAACACTTCTTCCTCCAAAAGTTGGTGTAAGTTTATTTCCAAGATATCTATATATCCAGCAGTAATTAGTTTATCGTCAAATATATGATAAACTAATTTATTATATTTGACAAAACAACTAACGTTAAAGCCGAATCTGCCTTGACTACTGATCCCCTGAACTAAGTGTGGATTTGAGTGATTCCATTATATCTGTTAAATATTCCTGCACGGCTTATGCGAGCTTCATCGCTAAATATTACCTTTGAATAAAAATTCAGCTGTTCATTACATTTTCCTATATACCACTGTGCAAATTGTGTTCTTCTCAAAAAATCGTTTGGGTATAATTTTTGACGGACGGATGTCCGATAAGGCCTAAATTTATATTTATTTAAACTCCTTCCTGCAGTAGTTTTTGGAACACCTATTTCATTTTCAATTTGACGCAGAGAATATTCATGATGTGCTTGGATATATCCCAACGTATTTACCTCTCTTTCTGATTCTTTTCGTACTTACGCCGTGGTTTCACAAAACATCCATACTCGATTAAATTTGAATCGAGTTTTTTAAAAATTCTCTTGTCAGGTTGCCTTCTTTCTGGATATCGTTGAAAATATCATTCAGTCGCATCACTAATATTTTTTTGATATTCAATATATGGTACATGCATATTATATTTTTCATAATTTTCAAAATTTATGTTGTTGAAAAGACTGCACGTCGTTAAATTAATTCTGACAAGTAACACAGGTTTTGTTTTATTTTCCATGTTAATAGGACCAAAGCCTTCTTGATGAAATGAACATTCTTATAAAATGTAACAATCATGTCAATTGAGGTAAATAAACTAAAATATAACAACATATCGGGTTAAACATAATTAGAAATAAAAGTGAAATCGGTGAGAAAATACAGACGTCTTATTTCGTGATGTTATTTACCAAAAAACGGATTCAATAATTTCAAAAAAATAATAATAATATAGGTACTTAAAATCAATAACCAGCTATATGTACCTACTTTGTTTTTAGTTCACTGATTTTATTTTTGGTAATGCTGAATTGGTTGAAGATTATTTAAACGAAAAACTTTTTAATCGATGAAAACGGAGGACTTTTCGAACATTTAATGTAATTTTTACATTCTAATAAAATTAGTTATAGGTAGATTAGTTGTTACAATATTTCAATTTTTTAAGGGTGTTTCACCTGATAACATCCATAAATGGTTTATTTGCACTGTAGCTCCAACCATTGAAAATGTACATGTAATATGTCATATCAGGTGAATGAGAATTAAAAAAGGAAACGAAAAACTTCAAAATATACAGGGTGTTCCATATAAAACAACATAAGTTTGCATTATATTTCCTTAGTGAGCCCCCTAACAAAAAAAATTTGTACGCCACTGAACTCTTTAATATTATATCTATCAAAAGTTTTTATAGAGTTTTTTTTTATATTTTTCTTAATTAAGAAGTTATAGTACCTTGTAGTTTTCGACAGTTTTCAATAATCGCCCTGTATCTTCCAACTGCAGGGAGTTACTAAAGATTTAATTAGGCTATCATTACTTTAACAAAAAAAGAAGTCATAACATCTTAACTGCTTTTCTTCTACACACCAATTTGGGACACCCTGTACAACTTTACCTGGTTCTAATATTCACACGCCTTCTTGTGTTCAATTAAGATCCGGAAAACTGTCGAAAATATCTATTTTATCCAAAAAAAATCTCAAAATCGTCGATAACAACACATCATACAAATAAATAATTAGAGATTCTCTCGTGTTTACTCTCCAGCTGACGTCACTGCGCGGACGGGAAACGTTTTCGTCAGTCAATATATCCTACCTAGCATTGTACCATGAGATGATACACGAGTAGATCGAGTGTTTGTCTGTATTTGTGTCCGGCATTGAGTGACAAGTGTCGTGCGTTGTAAAAGTGGCTGTTACATTTAACTAAGGTACGTACCATTTTCTACATTTTATGTATACTAGATCGTTAGTGCCTCTATATACCATGCCTTATCAAAGCATTACGTAAACAATAATTTGGGTTACTGAATTTTTTCATGTTTCATTCTAGCACGTGGGGTAAAATGGGGTCTTGATGATGGGGCAAAACGGAGGACCCTGTTTTGCCCCAAGTAATGAATTAGGATATAATATGTCTTCTTTGGTTTCAGATGGTACGAAATTACGCAAGAACAATAACTCGTCAAAATTGGTCTGCATAGTCAATGAACGAAGCAGTACAAACGGTTATTACTGGAACTATGGGTTATAGAAGAGCAGCGCAGCAATTTAAAGTGACTCAAACCAAATTGGAACGCTATGTTGCAAAAGCGAAAAAAGGGTCAGGACCGAAAATTGAATCATCGCATTTAGTAAGCATCAGAAATGTGTTTAACGATGCTCAAGAATTGGAAATAGTAAAGTATGTAAAATATATGGAAACAAGATTATTTGGTTTTACGATGATATAATTAAGAAAACTTGTTAACCAATTGGTTGTGGTAAATGGTGTTGCACACCATAACCCTAAGAAAACCGGAGACTATATTATTAGGGGATAGAGCCATGGGCTTTAACAAGGTTGCTGTAAATCAATTTGCTTTTAAATATAATCGATCAACATCAATTATCTCCAGATAAATTTTATAATTGTGATTAGACAGGAATTACTGTCAATCCAAAGGAACATTCGAAAAAGCTAGCCCTTAAAGGAAAACGCCAAGTAGGTGTTCTGACCTCTGCAGAACGAGATAAAATAGTTACTGTAGAAATTTGTTGCTCAGCTGCGGGAAGTTATTTTCCACCTTGCCTCATTTTTCCGAGAAAAAGAAAACGTCCTGAATTTGAGCTTGGTTCACCACCCAGATCTATGGTTGAAACAAGTGATTCTGGTTGGGTGACAGGAGATATTTTTTTCAAACGGTTCAAAAAATTTGTGCAATATTCTAGAGCTTCAAAAGAAAACACTGTACTTTTAATTTTTGATGGCTACGCTAGTCATACAAAAAACCTTGACCTTATTAATTATGCCAGAGAAAATAGAGTGGTTCTACTGTGTTTACCATCACATTGTCGTATAAGTTGCAACCTCTGGACGTCGGATTCATGAAGCCTCTTAGCAACTACTACGACATTAAGTAAGAATGTGGCTACGAAGCAATCCCGGAAAAGTTGTGACACTTTAGCAAATATCGACTCTTCTTGGCGCAGCCTATGCTAATGCAACAACAATGAAAACTGCTATAAGTGTCTTTAAAAGAACTGGAAATTGGAGCCGAATCAAAAAGTTTATGAAGAAACTTACTATTTACCAGCGTTTACACTAATATAATGCTTTATACAATGAAGGCAATGATACCGTTTTGACTCAAATTAATCAACGAAATGAACAGCAACCCTTAAGAGAAACTACCCACCAGGCACCAGAAAAATCTGCGAGTCATAGAAATAGAGAAGACTCTACTCGGCCTCCACATGTGCCCAAGAGAAACATTAACAATGGCTCTTCACCATTGCCACAATATCCGTGGATGCCTGATTCACCTCCTGATTATGAAAAATCACCGAATGAGGAAGTTTTGGAAAAGTCAAATATTTTCTACTTGCATCGGCACAAGATTTGCAACCAATATCGTTCATAAACAACCAGCAAAAGTATAGTATCCACTAGTAAAAGCATTATGGACTTTTATTCACCCATTCATAATGGCCATTATTGTATTTAAATTGCATACCCCATTTTACCTCGAGTACGGGGCAAAACGAGGTAGTGTGTGATTTATAAAAAATGATAAAATACTTACGTAAGAATTTGGTCATGTAGTTGATTGCACTGTAGAGATAACATATTTACCTAACAAAATTCAAAATCGTGAAGATAGGTTAATTTATTTTACAAAACTATAGCCTTATAAAGTTAAGTATCCCATATTGCTCTGGATTCCCCTATACACTATAAAAAAACTTCAATTTTGTATTTATGTCCTCTGAGTATGCAATAAAATGTGTACCCTTATCAGTTTGTATCTCATAAGCCAAGCGTACAGAGAAATTTTATTTGGATATTTTGAATATTTATTAATATCTCATTAACGTTACTTATGTTCGGGACACGCTGTATAATATTTATTATTATTATTCGAATACAAAGTATGTATCTAGTAGGTAACAAAAATATATTTCACATGTATATATATATATATATATATATATATATATATATATATATATAAAGATTGGAAAAGGATTGGAAGCTTTCGGAAACTTTTATTTCCATCATCATGGAGTACTACAAAAGATTATAAAAACGTTACAACCACTATACCATGCGACCAATACCACAATCCGCAGAGTCAAAACAAACCCGACCAATCGCAATATATCTCTCTCTCTCTCTCTCTCACAAAAAGCAGCGAACCAGTCAAGAATGCTCCAACCCAAAAAAAGGCACTGTTGGCGACATAAATATGAATTTTCAAAAAAGGTCAAATTGTGACAAAATTATACCCGACTATTAAACTAAATAACCATGTACGGAATTTATTATTTGTAATAACAAGACCACTGATTCATTAAATTGAAATTGTTAGTCAATGAGTTTTGAAAGCTATTATTAATAATGCAGAACAACTAGTGATTCAAGCACCACAAACCCTCATCTCACTTACGAGAGTGTATGTTACAGGAATCAACCAGCCAGAAAAAAAATGTTTACTATAAGTATGTGATAGAATTATTTTATTATAAACATTATCAAAATATTTATATGTATTATATTTTTCACGTATATTTTATTTCATATACTGTATCTGACTAATTTTAATTGAATCATAAATGACATGTCGGCAGTTTGTTCATTGGGGTAACCTAATTAAATAAACTCTTCAAAACATAACCGGTTTATTTAAAAAGAAGAGTATGCCGTTTTATTGGTTTGTCAACTAATTAGTAAAAATCTGTTAGAACACCTAAACAAACTGTCGAAACGTGTCCAAATAAATAATTTTTTAACTGGACTTTGTATATTTCCGTCTAATCTCAGTAGATCAATAGGTAATATTTTATTTAGAATTTTTGGTGATCTACATTCAAGATCTTTAAGTGTCTATAACACATATGTGTGTATTAAGTAATGTGTTCACAAATTACTCTGTAACTCGAAGGGCTTGGTTCTCTTGATTCTTCTTACTGGCCCGCGTCAACGTTGTCATAATTCGTGACTTGACACTGACAGTTACTAACAGTTCCAATGTCTAGGTTATTCTTTCTGATACAATGCAAAATTTATATTTAATACCATTGAGATTCAGATATCTCTTTGTACCTACAACATATGATTATTATGTAAAAATATTTTGTAAATTCTTTCTTCGAGTTAAAACTTTAGTTTGAATATTTCATGGTTTATATAAAAAATAGAACTAAATGAGGTCTTCCTTTTTCTGGCTAAATTTGTTGGTTTGTTGTCTTCTAGTGGGTGATGATACCTTACTTTTCCGATATATTTGGACCATGTAAGTATACTGAATGACTAAAAAAATGCATCACCCTATATTTATCAATTTCTTAGAATTATTATCATAAGTTGTTTAGGCCTCACAAGAAAACGATTAAACTTTGAAGTAAAACTAGCTCAACTAAATACCGTTTTTTGTCGACATTCTGAAAAAAGTGTGATCTTTATTTTTATTGAATTCGTTGTGATTAAGTTTGACAGTCACCTAACAACATGACAAAATCTCGAAGACAACTTGACTACCGTCAATTAAGATACTTTGAGAGGAGTAGACTTATTGGTCAACATGACACAAGTTTTTCCTTAACCCTCCTTTGCTCACGCGGCATCTACGAGGCGCCAAGGCAAAGATCCTTCTTTCTAGGATACCGGTTGAAAGAAATTCAACAGCGACTTCTTCCACTCTGCACCTTCTACATTTAGACTGAAGAATATTCAGAGCGATTGGCCACATGATACAATAAAATAGAAGATATGATTTCGCGCATGCTGGCTCTGACGTCACGCCGAGAGTGAACGCCTTGAATTAGTTTGCAGTTACATTATTGGATTTGTTTATGTCGGTTAATTTTACATTTTTATTGTAGAAAATTAGCAAAAATTAGTCAAAATGAGATGTGTAGTGTATGGTTGTGATTCAGACAATCACGTGAAAGGCTTTGCACACGATGTCAGCTTTTTTACCTTTCCAAAAGACAAAAAAATGATACGGGAGTGGATCCGTTTGTCTAAACGCGGAGATAAATTTAATACCATAGAATATTAGACCATATAATTATGCTGAAATTGAAAAAAAAGTCACTAGCTCCTCTTGGTAATCGTAGAGATATGTTGGGGGCTATATTTATATTTAAACTCCTAAATGGGCAGGTTGATTGTGCGGATCTTTTGAGTCATATGGGGATTAGCATTCCTATGTTATGTTGTGTTCTTAATTTTTTTTATTTATATAAGTATTGTTTATTACCTGTAGCTAGATGGAAAGTGTTATGTATTTCAAATTAATTGGTTATGCTGTATCAGTCTTTATACCTGTCCTTACTGTATTATTTATTGTTGTATTGTAACAGTTAGAGGGGTTTTCCCGTAATAAATAAATAAATAAATCTTTTCTTAAATCCAAGTTGACAAATAATATTTTCAAATCTTAATTTGATATGTTGTTATTACCAATAACAATTTCATTATTATTATTATTATTGTTGTTCTGTAGTATACTTATTTTGGAATAAACAACCGATTAAGTATTAAAATTTGCTAATTGTTTTATTCCTTATATTTATTTACAAATTTAAATGTTTATAAAATCATGTCAAAAAATCCAAAAAGTATAATAATATGTTTTTTTTTTGTATCAGTACAGTAATTATTTACTTTACGAGGTGAGCTAACATATTTCTATCAGATCTTAGAATTATTGTTTTGCTCTGGTAGGCTCTCAGATTCCATATAACACTTTTACATGAATTCTCTTTGTCTTTATAATACTAATAATTCAACCTGAACTATCCTCATTTTCCTTCAAAATGCATTAGCAACGCATCATACGCAAGTTCTATTACATCAAATGCATTAGCCCGGGCTCACGGTTTTAAATTGTACTCTCTGCGTGACGTCATGCGCGCGGTGAACGATATTTCGAACGGCTAGAGATAATATCTTCTATTTTGTTGTATCATAGATTGGCCACAGTTCATGTACACAAGTTGAAAAGTTATGATCTATAATTATTATAAAACCGATTCTTTCAGACGCCACGCGATTGCTTCTTTTTCAAAACTGTTCATATTTATATTAATATATATATATATATATATATATATATATATATATATATATATATATATATATATATATATATATATATATATATATATATATATATATATAGTTTATTGTAATTTGATTTAAATTTGTGTTTGCACAAAGGTGAGTTTTATATATTGGAATTTATTCAGAATAACATATATTGGATGTAAATGAAATAGCCCTGTTACTTTTAAATAGGTGGACAGTTTTTATTCAAATTGTGATAGGTTATATCACAACGAAATTGGGATATTTTCACATGAAGAAACAAAATGGCCCACTCTCGGTTTCACCGGAAATGTCCCAAAAACTGAAAATTCAAATGGAACACACTGTATATTTTTACATTTTTGGATTCTACAACCCCAAATACATACATTCCATCTGTCAAATGTCAATTCTGATGCCATTTTAGTTTTATTTTTTTGAATATTTTTTAATTTGTTAGCTCTATGACACCATCTAAATTATAGGCAGCCGAATTAAAATTGCCGCCACACTATTATTTTTCCTAATAATTCATTTTCCTGAGGTTTGTTAACGATTGAATTTAGAAATTACAGTTTTTTCACCTCAACTCACTTTTCCCAATGGAAACATACAGGAAACATAGACTCTGTATATTAAATAGCTCTTTGAAATACCAATAAAATGATAAACATATTCACATCCTTAAATCCATAAATAAAGTAGTAATTTATAATTTTAAATTTTTTTTCACACCACATGCTCCTGAAGCCCACTCTGTTTCAACACTGGAATATATTTGTAGCCCAATAATATAAATAATGAAATTAAAAAATAAAACAAAAAAAACATATAGACTACAAGACTAACAAACATACATTCTTTAATTTTCCCTATAATTAATTAAGTCTTCAAAGTGGCCACTATCCTCTTTCAGCATTGCACTCTTAATAATATTTTTTGATCTAGATAGCTAAAATCACAGCCTGACTGCATTTTTGTTGTCGGTTTAATGCAGTATTTCTGAAAATTTAGTGCCTACTTCTCCCACTTATATAAAATGAAAAAAATATGTAGAATTAAAAATTATTAATAGTGTTAGTATTAATTATGAAAGTTTTAAATTTCATGATCGAAGAGGCAAACAATGGCAAGTCGACAATTCTATTAACAAAGGTAAGTTTTAATTATTGCAATAAACTTTTAAACCAAAGTAATTATTTAACAAATTTACACTCGATAGTAAGTTTTTTAAATCGATTTTCATACATAAAATATTTTTTCTACTTCCGTTACTAAAACCGCATTTTGAACACGGGTTTGACATGCACAAAACAACTCTTTAAAACTAGTGTTTAAAATGCGAAAAGTCACATCTCGTTTATCTTTTGTTTTTTAAACGTCAAATCAAGTGTATCTTTCGTATGCTAAACTTCATGTTCCGTGATAATTTTGTTATTCTGTGTCAATTGATTTGTCAGTCAGCCGTCAGCCATCGTCCTTAATGTTATGAATATAATTAAAATATAATATAATTTTTCTTTCGTGCGGTCGAAGAAAAAGTATAGTAATCACCTCGTGTTAAAAACGTCTTTAGTCACTCGTTTCACAAGGCACTCGTTCCGCTTCGCTCCACTCGTGCCTAGTAAAACTCGTGACTAAAGTAACCTTTTTGACACTTGGTACATAATATATTATATTTGTTAAACGATTTAAAAAAGTGAGATTAGGGTGAGACAATAGTATATTATACACCAAGGTGGTGAAGACTGTTATTATTGACCGAGCACCAAGATTATTTCACGAGGGGCTTTGCCCCGAGCGGAATAAGGTGCAAGGCCTATAAATATCTTCATCACCGTGGTGTATATACAATTTTTCCCACTACTAGCAAAATTTAAGACAAAAATTAGAAAAATTTCTTCTATAAATCGACTCGCACAGGAATGTAAATTCGCCTTTCCACTAATAAAACAATAATCAAGTAGTCTTGTACAGATTGAAATTTCCACTAGTAAAACTTATTTGTAAACAACAGGTGCGTTCATAAAACATAACTTATAACTCAACCGTTGATGAGCGCTCACTGAGCAACAAATAATAATGGTTGACGTGTGTTTGCTGAACGATAACTTTTTTGGAAAACATTAATATTGAAATTATGGCTAGATGCAATTTAATTCTTGCATTATTAAATGATGGTAATATAATTGATACAAACAGAAATATTATAACCTATGCAATATAAGATTTGCAGGAACCATTACCACATGATTATAATGTAAGGAGACGTGGTAGTCGTGAAAAAAAGAGGAATTATTATGAAGAAACAATTCCAGCGTATAATATTATCTATCAAAGTGCGTTCACAGAACATTCACGCAACGGTTGTGTTTTCTGAACGCAGCCAACGTTTGTAATTATCGCCATGTTGTAGTTACGGGATGTCATCAGTCATTATTGGTTGAGAGCGAATTATAAACAATGGCATTTTTATTCAAATAATTTTATCGTGTTACGTAATTTCAAAAAGCAAATACGTTAAAGAGAATCTCCTGGGTACACAAAACTGTGTTGCACAAGTTTTTTTAAACTACTTTCCCTGGATTCTAAAAACATTTGAATTTGTCCATTATTGACCTAGGTTAACAATAGAAAAAATTGTTAACCACTAATAGAGAAATTCAACTTCTCAGTTGGCTGGAAGACGCAATAATTATTGTCAACTTCATACCTAGTAGTGGAAATAGCTATTTGTGTATTAAGAGCGTAAAGTGATACTTTGCCGCTTGAGGCAGAGAGTTGCAATCTGCCGAAAGCGGCAACGCACTTTCTGCTCGAATTGCACACAAGATTTTTTCTACGATCACCTCATTTTTAGACAAATAATTAAAAAAACATGAAAAAGCCTTTTACTGCGTCCGAAAGCTCTTCGTGTTCTAAATAAATCTGTACCGCGAATTTCCACGTACCATAGTTCTCGTGCCCTTTTAGATGCTCGATCAGCGGAAGCTGGCTCATGATATCACTTATTAACACAAAAATTCAACAAATTACAAACTCCAGAAGCTTCAATGTTGTCTCACGCGTGTCCTGTGTCCATAACCTCCTGCAATTTGATGTTTTGAGTCAAGGTTTCGAGAAGCAAAATAACTTAATCTATCAAAAACAGCGCAAAAGAAGCTAATGACAATTTAAATCTTGCAAAAGCCGTAAACGAAATTAAGATAACATTTACAAGGTTAAACAAATTGAGGTTCGAAAAGTATTGGGAGTAATTATTTATACACTTTGAATATTTTTAAATATTAACTACAACTATATCATAGGTGTTTTGGATGGGTTTATAAGATAGAAAATAATAATTAAAATGAAGTTTGAATCGGTCTAATCTGTAAGGTCTTATAACACTGCGCCGTCGTGCTCGAAAAATCGCGCGTGTTTTAAAGACCACTTATCCAAAAATGGAAGTCCGTCCTCGATGCCCAGCCAAGTTTCATTTCATAAAAGTCCGTCCTCGATGCCCAGCCAAGTTTCATTTCATAAAAGTGCATCCTCGATGCCCAGCCAAGTTTCGTAAAAGTCCATCCTAAGTAGTATTTATTTTTATTAAAAATGTATATGGATTGATTCCCTCGGGGATTAAATGGGTCCCATCCGCGGGATTAAATGGGTCAGTTTAGTCGCTTGGTGTATAATGTACTATTAATATACCTATTATTTACTAACTTTCTTTAGTTTATTGTAAATGAAAACATGTGAGCGGAAAAGTACACTCTAGAGCGGAAATAATGTCAAATTATGACAGATCTTGGAAAACATCAACTTTGCGGTTAGATTTGAGTGTGCAAAAGCCTACTTTGGGTAGTGATCGTAGGAAATAGTATATTGTGCAACTAATGCGGAAAATGGGATATTTCGTACGAGTGTGACAAGATGATGAACCACGAGCCGCAGGCGAGTTATTCATTATCTTGTCACACGAGTACGAAATATCCAGCTTCCGCACGAGTTGTACATTATACTTTTCCGACGACCTACAAAACAAAATATATCGGATTTTAAAAATATGTTTGAACCACTAATAATACAAGTTTTCACTCATAGACACTTTTGAAGTGAATTGCATTATTAAGAAAGATATATTTGAACAGGTAAAAACGTTAAATTTTATTGAACATTCAACATATATATTTAGGTACATTTTGGTCTGTATTCAGGTACTATTAGAATAGTAATTATTAATTGTTATATTGAAACAATTGCTTAACACCAATGGAATATGACCATTTTCTTCAATTACACTTTGAACTGCCTGATCCTTCATTCCTGTCACATTATTACTTTCAAATACTGTACTCGAAGTTGATGGTCTCACAGTGACTGATTGTAATTCCGAACTGGTTGTGAATGATCTTGATGGTAGTTCCTCTGTGAAGGCTGTTGCATGTTCTATAGACTGGGTTATACGATTGGACATTTCCATGGAAATAAAATCTACCGTTTCATCGTCTGACGAATATTCCATGTTTTCGTTACAGATATCAGCAGATTCAGCTTATACAAATAAGTATCAATTTGATTACTAAATAAATCAAATCAACGCACTGACAGTAGGTATTAATACGTCATGAATTTATCTAAATATATGTCATTGTCACAGCTGCCTACAATTGTGTGAATATCAGAGTATAGGTACCTATTAGGCGAATAAGCACAGCAATCTATCATAACAGGTGACTGCGGAATATTTCGCACTAGTGCGAAATAGATAACTTTGTGCGCTAGTTTAGAGTGCGAAATGATACGTTTTTCATGCAGGTCGTCGGAAAAAGTATTTTATGTCATACTAGTTCATTATTGTGTTTTTATTGCTTAGTTACCAACTATCTAATGTCGTACTTTATGCCCGTGCGGGCATAAAGTTCACTTTATGGCCCGCGCGGGCATAAAGAGAAATAATTTTTTGTTTAACTTATTTAATAACCTTTATTAGTGAAATTACAAACAGAATATAGTAATATATGTAAATATTCGATGAACATTATTTCGACGAATTAATATAAAATTGGCTGAAAAGATCAGGTGATAGTCAAGTTTCCTGCAGCAAACAATTCATGTTTTATTGTTTGAGTATCAAATGTCTGTACCGAAACGCCAGACCCGGAATGTACACCTGCCAGCATTCTTGAAACACCATTTTTTTAAGATAAACTATCCTATAAATATCCTTCAGCAACCGACATACTCTTCCATCCACCATGGCGCTTCAATGTGGTCATACTGGTTCCAGCCTCTGCAAGAAGAGTTGCTGACGTTCGATGCATATAATGACCTGTATATTTCTCAGGATCACTTAACCCAGATATTTCGCTATATAGGACGGGATTTTTCCAAACGTGTTTTTTCCTACAGGCTGTACAGTACATTGACCTTGTCTATAGGTCAGAAAAAGCTTTTATTCTGAGTAACCACGTGGCCGTAGTGACATATAATCTCTTATTAGCTTTAAACTGTTCATTTCACCCTTATCTATAATGGTAAAAATGCGTTTTTTATCGGTCTTTGTCGCTGGTACATTTACCACAAAAACCGATTTTCTATCTTCTACATGAGTAACTAACATGTTCACAAGTTCTTGCCGTCGACATCCACCAAATATTCCAAATATTAATGCAACTTTATTCATTAAAAACGTCTCGTTCGGTGCCTTATGAATAAATTTTAAAACATCTTCTCTGGGCAGAATTTTATACTTCATTAATTTGTACCCTTTTGAAGTTTGCTTCAAATATTCCATTAACTTTTGGTAATTAGCAATGTTAATATTTTGATTTACTATTAAAGTCTTCTTTACCATGGAATATTTGGACCACAAGGAGCTCAGAAAAAATGTTTTAGCGAGATCGAAGTATCCAAGCAACACAGTTTCATTAACATCTTTTACGTAGATTACTCGCATCCAATTTAATAATTTGTCGTATTCCATGTCGTAAGCTTCTTTAGACTTTTTTGGTAACAGATTTTCAGTTGCTTTTTCAATAATTTCGTCAGGAATTCCAAAGTCTTCGTTCATTTTGACTTCTAACTTTGACACATATAAAAATTATTGTGATTTTATAACATTTACGTTTGTCAACATTCACCTACCAACGATAGTGTCTACTATGATAAAATGGCAATGTTATTAATCCAAACCGGATTTTTTAAAATACTGATTTGTATTGAGATTTGATTGCAATAACGAACTAGTTTGACATAAAAGTTTGTATGTACCGCGGGCATAAACAGATGTGTATACCCTCGGACCAGAGGCCCTCGGGTTCGTAAGACGTCGCCCTCAGGGCATAAACATCTGTTTATACCCTTGGTACATAAATAACTATTATGCACTCATGTGTGTCATTACAAACAAATCGACGCCATTTTTAGTCCATTTAGAACAACCTAAATGAGTCATTTTTTGGTTTTTGCATGCTTGCGGCTCATGTATCAATTTTTCAATTCGTGAAAAAGTACCACTTTATGCATTTGTTGCATAAATAACTATTCTGTTTCTGGCTACAGGAGTATATAAAAGGGCACATGTTTATTTTGTGTAAGATACCTATTTAAATGTAATAGGTTTTTTAGCTTATTATTATAATTATTATGCTCATTTTATACCTATCTCTATTACATTTCGGTTTTATTATTTGTTATGAACCATCTTCCGATTTCAGACAATTGCGGTTTGGTCATATTAAAATATGTTTGAACAAAAATCTACAGATCGTTTAAAACAACTAATGAACTGAAACGAAATATAGTATTTTTGAATTTAATACTTCTTTTAAATGGCCGAAAACCATGACAAAATTTTTAATTCCAAAAAACGGTCACTGAAAACAAATTTAACTACTTCCTCATTTTATTTGTATAAAAATAGACATGAGTAAAACTTTTAATACAACATTTATATCGACTTATTTTATTGTCAGGTAAATGAACGAGTTTCTGCTGCTACGAAAGTTATCCAAAGAACGCTTTCTCGTATTAAAAAAGAAGCTCTGGCAGGAAGTAATGCTGACACTGACGTGCCTACTAAAAAACAAAGAACGTCCAGTATCCATATGGATCAATTCGACAAAACTGTGCTTAGAAGGTGCATCATAAATTATCACATATTCGAGAAAAAAGTACCCACGTTAAGAAATGTACACCAAACCTTTGCAGATAGTTATGGCTTCACAGGAAGTTGCGTATCTCTGCGGAAACAAATACATTCTTTGGATTTTCGTTGGACCAACATGAAAAACAACAGAAGTTTGTTAATGGAACGTCACGAAATCAGACATTTACGCCTACTATATTTAAGAAACATAAAAAAATGCAGAGAACAAAGCAAACCTATCATTTATATGGATGAAATATACATCATTCATGTCACACGCACCTTAAAGGATGGAGCGACAAGAGTAACGAAGGATTAAGAAAACCTGTTTCAAAAGGTAATAGGCTCATCATTGTGCATGCAGGAAGTGAAAATGGTTTTGTACCTAATGCTGGTATTATGTGGAACTCCCAGTCAAAAACAGGAGATTATCATATTGAAATGGCATACGAAAATTATGAGAAGTGGGTACAAAAAATACTTATTCCAAACCTACCAAAAAATGCTGTTGTGGTAATTGATAACGCCCCATATCACAATGTTCTAAATGAAAAATTACCTACGACTGCTTGGACTAAACAACAATTAAAAAACTGGTTTTCTGAAAGAAACATATATTACAGTGAACAAATCTTAAAACCGGATCATTATAACGTTGAAAAAATGTATAAACCGCAATATAAAACTTATAAAATTGATGAATTGTTTATTCGACATGGATTGCAAGTTTGAAGGCTACCCCCTTATCACCCGGACTTAAATTCGATCGAAAGTGTTTGGGCGGCACTTAAAGAATATGTGGCCAAACGAAATGTTACCTTCAATTTTACAAAGGTTAAAGAATTCTGTAATGAATTTTTTGACACATTTTCTGCAAATGATTGGAAAGTTAGATGTGACAATGTTAAAAAGATTGAAGATGAATTTATGAACAATGAACCACTTTTAGATACTGCTGTAGATAATATTATTATTAATTTGGCTGAAGACGGAGATAGCGAGGATGATGAAGTTGATATAGAAAGTGATTTTGAAGAATCATTTGTACATATGCACATCATTATTTTACTGTTGATGATCCCTGTAGTTCTTAAACATATTTTTCATTATAGTATTTGTTTGTAGGTGGTATGACTGAATACATTAAAGGCAACAAATGTAAATCTATAATATAAAAATGAATCGCAAAATGTGTTGGTAAGCGCATAACTCAACAACGCCTCGACCAATTTGGCCAAATCTTTTTTTAAAATGTTCGTTGAAGTTCAAGGATGGTTTTTACGGCGAGAAAAATTAGAATTATTGCTGGAAAAACCCTAAAAATAGCCCTTTTCTTTTTCCCATACAAATGATTTGTAACTAAAACGTAGTCAATTTGAGCTTCATTGCTATGGTATAAAGTTCATATTAAATTACAAGCACTCACTGTTGTCTAAGCAATGTAGGTGTGTTCCTAACGTCAAAGATCATATCTATCAAAACAATGTGCGTGTGTGCGTTGGAGCACAGAATACATAGTTGGAGGAGTTTAATTGTCAACTGATACACGAAACAAATTCGTATATCGTGTTTTGTGCAGAGTGTTTACTTAGTTAGTGTTTGTTTAGTTCGTGATTAGTGAAAAAATAATTTATATTTGATATGCCTCCTATAAGACGAAGCAATTTAGGTAGAAGAACCAGAAATGCTACAAACCAAGCTATTTACCGATCTAATCGTACTGCACAAGAACGTGACGACGAAAATGAACGTGAAAGAATTCGGATATCACAAACGCGTGAAGCGAGAGGGCGACATTCAACTAATAATCGCGCAAGTTTGAATCGAGCTGCTTTCAGTTACGATGTGTCAATTGACTACAGTAACTACCAATGTGTTGTTATTGGTTCTATGAACTCGGTTTGCTCACACTGTAAGGCATTAAAATACAAAAACGAAGCCAATGGATTGTGTTGCGCAAATGGTAAAGTAAAATTGATACCATTGGATCCACCACCAGAACCATTGTACTCATTGGTTTCAGGAATAGGAACAGATTCTATACACTTTTTGACACATATCCAACAATATAACAATTGCTTTCAAATGACTTCATTTGGGGCAACAAATGTAGTTCGGGAAAATTTTATGCCAACTTTCAAGGTATGTATTATAGCAGTTACTCATAATTATTTTAGCGAACAAAATTTTCTGTCAGCAAAGTTAAGATGTGTCACTAATCTTCAATTTCTTAATCACTAATATATCACTTAGTCATCATATTATATGGTGATTCAGTTTCAGTGACACTTTTATTATATTTTATATTTGATAGATATTAGTTAAAACTAAATATATACTTTTTAAGATCAAATATTATTTAAGTTTGATCACTGACAATCCATTAATTTATACCACACCATAATATTTTTTTTTATTTACAGATACAAGGGCAAATATATCACAGAGCAGGTTCACTGTTACCAGTGTCAGATAGCGACAACAAATTCCTGCAAATTTATTTTATGGGCAATTCACCACAAGAAATTGATCTGCGTTGTGCACATAACAAGATTGCCACCTCACAATCTCCAATTAAAGGTTGGATCGGTGGTTATAATGTTGCGAAATATCAACCAACCGCGTCTTTGCAACGGTACACGGTTAGCGATAAAAAAATTACTAAACAATGTGATAGAAGCAACTATACTCAAAGGAAAGTATAAAGGAGAAGATGTTCTCATACCGCGCATCCCAATGATTCCGACTGATGTGCCATTTGAGTTTAAACGACTACAGTTTCCAGTGCGGCTTGCTTTTGCTATGACTATAAACAAGTCCCAGGGGCAATCATTAAGTGTTTGTGGTATTAATTTAGAAAACCCATGTTTCTCACATGGTCAATTGTATGTTGCCTGTTCCCGTGTTGGAAAACCATCAGATTTGTTTATCTATGCGCCAGGTAATCAAACAAAAAACATCGTATACCACAAAGCACTACAATGATAATAATAATAATTATGATTCACATGATTAACAATAAAGCGATTACTTACTTTTAAATCCTTATATATGTTTTATTTAATTATTTTTTATTCACAACGCCCTATCACCAGGGTGACGGTTCTGTTCAGGAGAATTTTTTTAAATACGTAGGCAAAAAAACTGCCACATTACAAATCTTTTTGACAGGACGAAGTCTGTCGGGTCAGCTAGTAGGTGTTATAAAATTGTAGATATTAGAGACGAATTCCACTAGAGTAATATAATATTTGTAGCACATCTGTACATAGTTCTAAATAAACAATAATTGACGGCACCCAGAACCAAGATTTTTTTGTTTTGCCAGTCCTAACTGTAAAAAGTGTGAAGAGATGTTCTTATTTCATAGTAAATATTTGCAAAAAAACAAAAAATGTACATATGAATGTAGAAATATCTACCACAAAATAGATTTAATATTTTATTTATATTATTAGTACACTCATTAGACCATCTCTAAAGGCGACTTCCCTAATTTGTTTTTCAAATTTTATGTATAAACCCGAACTATTACTACGAACAGTTAGGAAAAATTTTTGATCATTGTTAAATTTAGAAAGTCGTTTAACAATCCTTATCTTATTGTACGCTTTATCTACAAAATCTACCTGACTTCCAATTTATATACAAATAATCCTCAATGACGAATATTATGAAGGGACCACTTAAAAGACATTAATTTAAAGTAAAGGTGAAAGTTTATGTCTCTTGGAATCTATTTATTATTTACATTACACGTATGGTTTTTGAAGCAATAAATAATGATGTCTGTACAAAAAAAAACAATTTTCGTAGAAAAATCTAATGGTTTTTATTTCCTTATTCATTTAATTAATAATAAAGAACACATTGATGCTATTTTGTTTTGTAAACTCGATTTTATATAGCATTATATATGTGCCACAATTTATTATTTTTAAATCCAAATTCAAAATATTGTGTTACCCTCGTACGTATTAGCAGCCTCACAACCTTTAAAACTTTGCATGCGGAATGTACGTCGCCTGATTTTCCCGGTAATTGCGTTTACAACGTTGTCAAGTTGTATGGCTTTCTCGCGCATCGTCAACTGCCAAAATTAATTTGTCAACCTGTACTTAAAATTTTTTCAACTTTCTTGAATGGAATACCCAGAACGGCGTTATTTAAAATAATTTTCACTGTTTAATTATGCTTTTGATAATTCATTATTGCATATGCAAAATTTTAGTTGACAGTTCCCAGCTCTCGTTTGAACTTTCATATGGATAAACAGGTTAACATTCCTCCTATTGTAGAATATTTAAAATATCGATAATTACCAGATTAGGAAATACCAATGAGGATTTTATTAATTCACGGAGAATATTCATCTATAGAATTAAAAATTGTCACACTACTCAATAATAATCAAAATAATAATACAAAAATCATCAATCTAGACATTAAAATCTAAATACCCCAATAATCAATTCAGGTGGTTAGCTAAACTAACAGAGCAAGCAAAGTTCTTTGTAATAACGGCCACTTTTTAAGTACACATTTTGAATCACCTTATACGTTAAAAATTATTCAAATTAAAAAAGACAATAATCAAAAGAGAAGAATTTTCATGTAAACTTCAAGTATGAACGGTAGGAAGCCCTCAATATTGTAAGTCAACGGGGCATATCTGATAATTCCATACGTCAGATTTTTAAAATTTAATTATGTCTAATTTCTCAAAACGTCTAATTGTTAATTGTTCCAAGCTCCAAAGAATTACCCTGTATAATGAAATGTAGTTAGCTATTAAAAAGGCTCTAGATACCTACTGATTAGATTAAATAAAAAGTATTGATAATAATAATAATAATAATAATAATAATAATAATAGTAATAATAATAATAATAATAATAATAATAATAATAATAATAATAGGGGTTAAAATGGTAGTGAAGCGTCTCTTATAGCCTCTCCTACCAATTCCTGCTCGCACCTCCACGTTGGTAGCCCCGTTAACTATCTCTGGAGATTCAGGATCGGGTAACCATCCCCGGTGGCGGATCTGCAGCAGATGGGCTAACGCGAGAGGGAGAACCACCACCACGCGGGGTAGCATCCCGTATGGTGTGAAAAAAAAAGTGCTTTCAACACACGAAGAAATCGTTACTCGGGCGGGGAAGGATTAGATGCTGGTCCTTCCAATCGGAACCGTCAGGATGTCCAGCATATAGATGAGAATGGTGGGGGCACCGCTCATCGAAACGTACCCCATCAACCGCTTGAACCTACGGCGCCTCGGAGACGTGTTGTGCGACAGCCTGTCGCACCCACTGAACCAAATCAGGCACAATCAGAAAGACGACGTATGAAATGGGACAATGAAACCAACAAACAAGTAATACGTTCGTTTTTCACAGTTACGGCACTGGAGACTGATATGACGATGTACCGCATGCGACTGCATAATCACTTCATTGAGAAAATGCCACACCTAAAT
This sequence comes from Galeruca laticollis, assembly GCA_963921935.1. Lineage (NCBI taxonomy): Eukaryota > Metazoa > Arthropoda > Insecta > Coleoptera > Chrysomelidae > Galeruca > Galeruca laticollis. Next base: position 147,494,202 of record OY998178.1, read on the forward strand.
CACCTCTCAGAACAACGAATAGCAGATCAACGTAGAGCTATCATAAGAAATAACCTAATACCTCTACCTGCAATCGAACAAATAAGGTCAGAGGTGGAGAGGGAGATTAATCAACAGCCTATAAATGAAACCCCAGAGACTCAGGAACAAGAAAGTAGAGGACCTCAAGCTGACCTACCACTATTAAGTCTTCGACCCTCAGTAATCAACCGTCAAACATTATGGGAAGAAAACTACCAACAACATCTTACTGAATTCAGAGGATCCGACCCTGCCAGCAGGCCGGCGCTACCAAAACTCATTTATACTCCAAACAGGCACTCTCTCTTAGGAATTGCTAATCAAATTCTGGAAAGTCAATTGGATGCAGATATGAACCTCGAGGAAATACATCTTCACGTGTATTGCGCAGCTCTAGCAACAATCAAAGCCAACAAACAAAAAATACAAAAAGCACCTAAGACACGTACGCCTCAAAAACCGAGATGGGAACAAAGACTTAGTACCAAAATCGAGAATTTGAGAAAAGAAATTGGTAGAATTCAACAAATAGCAAATGGGCAAAAATCCAAAAAGCTGCTAAATAAAATCCCGGTCCAGATTAAACAACAGCTGGAAGGAAAAACAACAAATGAAATAAAAACAATTATAGATGATACCTTAGATACCTGGAAACAAAAACTTGCAGTTGCTTCTAAAAGATTAAAAAGATATCAGGAGAGCTACCAACGCAAAATCCAAAACAACTTCTTTTCAAAAAATCAGAAGGGCTTCTATAGATCGTTTAACGAACAACCTGGTTCTAAAGGACAACCGCCAAAGAAGGAGGATTTACAGACATTTTGGGAAGGAATGTGGTCGAAGGAAATCGAACACCAGGAAAATACACCTTGGATCAAATCAGAAATTCAGAACAACAACCATCTACATATGGAAGAAATAATATTTACATTACAAGATCTAAAAAAGGTAATAAAAAACTTGGCCAACTGGAAAGCACCAGGGAACGACGGTATCCAAAATTTCTGGTACAAAAAACTTACGGCTACCCATCATCACCTGACCAACCAATTTTATATCGCTCTAAGAAACCCTGACCAACTACCAGACTTCCTTACAAATGGTGTAACTTATCTTCTTCCAAAATCTGATCAAACCCAAGATCCTTCTCAATATAGACCCATCACGTGCCTTCCTACAATGTACAAAATCTTCACTGCAGCACTATGTGATAACCTGTACGCATACCTAGAAACTAATGATATTCTAACTGAGAAGCAGAAAGGGTGCAAAAGAAAATATATGGGCTGCAAGGAACAAATAACAATCGATAATGTGATATTGGAACAAATCAGAAAGAAGAACAGAAATCTATACATGGCTTATATAGACTATCGGAAAGCTTTCGACTCAGTGCCCCACAGTTGGTTAATAAAAACTTTGGAAATTTACAATATACACCCTGTGGTGGTTAGGTTTCTAAAAAGTACTATGAGTAATTGGAAAACAAAACTCAAAATTAACCTAAATCACACAGAACTAGAAACTGAATCTATCAGTATTAAAAGAGGAATCTTTCTAGGAGATACACTTTCCGCTCTATGGTTCTGCTTGTGTTTAAACCCATTATCACGTGGCCTAAACCACACAGGATATGGAGCAACTATTAGAGCGGATCGAAACTCAACAACCATAAGTCATCTATTCTTTATGGATGATCTGAAACTATATGCCGCGTGCAAAAAACACCTAGAATCCAACTTAAAACTCATGCACCAGTGGAGCACAGATGTCGGAATGTCGTTTGGTATGGAAAAATGCCAAACTGTATCGGTTGAAAAGGGAAAGCTGAAAGAAGGAGAACCTATAGAACTAGAGCCAGGCAAATATATTGAAGCCATGACAGACAAACCCTACAAGTACTTAGGAATCCTTCAGACACACAAGATAGAACATAAAGAAATAAAAGCCATATTAACCACCGAATTCGAAAAACGCCTTTACAACCTCTTAAAAAGTAAGCTAAATTCAAGAAACCTTACCACGGCCATAAATAGCTACGCCATATCCGCTCTTCAGTACTCCTTCGGAATAATTAAATGGACTCAAACGGATCTGGAAGCAGTAAACAGAAAAATTAGAACCGAGCTAACAAAACATAGAAAACACCATCCAAAAGCGTCCGTCGAAAGGGTAAATTTACCTAGAGAAAAAGGAGGTAGAGGAATAAAAGATGTTGTGGAAGCTTGCACTCAGCAAATTGCAGGCTTGAGGAGTTTTTTCCGCCACCAAAATAGTCAACTTCATAAAGCCATAGTGAAAACAGATACGGGTTATACACCTTTAAACCTAAGCATGGAAAACTTTACGCCCTTTAATACACGAAATGAGGAAGATAAAATTAGAAATTGGCGTTCAAAAGAATTGCACGGAAGATTCATTAATGATTTACAGAAAGACACGATAGATCAAGCTAAATCGGTTGAATGGCTTAAAACTGGAACGCTGTTCCCAGAAACTGAAGGTTTTATGGTTGGTATACAAGATCAGGTTATAAAAACGAGGAATTACCAAAAGTATATCTTGAAGGAAGAAATACCAACAGATAGGTGCAGAAAGTGCAACAGAAGTCAAGAAACGATTGAACACATTCTTTCTAGTTGCCAAAGCATAGCTGAAACTAAATATCTAGAACGACACAACAAAGTTGCCACAGTAGTATACCTAGAAGTACTGAAAAAACTTAACCTTGATCCACAAAACAACGAGCCATATTACAAATATAAGCCCCCTCCAGTTATCGAAAATCAGTATTTTAAGATCTACTGGGATAAAACTATCATGACGGACGTAACAGTACGACACAACAGGCCGGACATCACAGTCATTAATAAACAATCCAAGCAAGCTCTGCTTATTGACATATCGATCCCAAATAATTCTAACACAGAAAGCAAATACAATGAAAAACTAAGCAAATACGCCGAGCTAAGGACCGAAATAAAAGAATTGTGGAATCTTAAAGAAGTCAGGATCATTCCAGTTGTTTTATCCTGTATGGGGCTAATTCCCAAGAAACTAAGTACTTCCCTCAAAGACATTGATATTCCTGAGTCAACCTACCGATTAATGCAAAAATCTGTAATCCTGGATGCGACAAACATTGTTAGGTCATTTCTAGAATAGTGACACCCAACGAAAGTCTTGCTGTTGAGGCCGACTGTCGTTGAAACACGCCGGGTGTAAATCCGGTAACACAAAAAGGAAAATAATGATAATAATAATAATAATAAGTTAAATCTCACGAAACAACTGGACAGATGGCGCAGCCTGAAATACGGAACGTAGATATTACCGCTGCAACCAGCAAGCCGAAAAACTGGACAGCATCGGGCGTCGACCATATTCACAACTTCTGGTGGAAAAAACTCACCGGAATTCACCAAAAAATAGCAGATAAATTTGCAGCAGCCATCCTGGATCCTTCGATCATACCAGAATACTTCACTCTCGGGATTACCCACATGCTCCCTAAATGTGAAGACATAAAAGACCCTAAAAATTATCGGCCCATAACTTGTCTACCGTCCATTTATAAAATCTTCACTTCGATCATATGCTCAAAGATCACACATCACATAAATGCAAGCAATATTCTTGCATGGGAACAAAACGGATGTAAACAAAAAGCACGGGGATGTAAGGAACTTCTTGTAATTGACAACATTGTTGCAAGACAAGCAAAATTAAAGAAAAGAAAACTATCCATGGCATGGATCGATTATAGGAAAGCCTTCGACTCAGTTCCCCACTCCTGGCTACTGAAAGTACTAGAGGTATATAAAATCCACCCCCATCTTTCTGCAGTGCTGAGACATTTAATGGCAACATGGCGAACGACACTGAATCTTAAAACCTACAGAACAGATGAGATAAAAATCAATAGAGGCATTTTCCAGGGTGACAGCCTGAGCCCAATCTGGTTCTGTTTAGCACTTAACCCTTTAAGCGACATGTTAAGAAAAAGTGGAAACTCATATGAGCTTGACAAAGGGACAAAAATATCCCATGCATTTTACATGGATGATCTTAAGGTGTATGCCAAAAACCCTCAACAATTGCAAAGTTCGCTAGAGCTTGTTAAGGCGTTCAGCGATGCGATTAAAATGGAAATGGGTCTAGAAAAATGTGCAGTCGTTCATGTGCATAGAGGAAAGGTCACACAGTCCCAAAATATGACACTGATGGATAACATAACAACAACCCCATCCCTAGGCCCAGAGGACAAATACAAATACTTAGGCTTTCAGCAAGGATTAAGCCTCGACAAGAAAGGTAATCAAGAAAGAGCAACAGCAGAATTTTTTCGTCGAATTAATACCGTTTTGAAAACACAACTGAACTCTAAGAACAAAATACAGGCAATCAATGGATGGGCAGTACCCGGGTTGGCGTCCTAATTTGGCATAATAGATTGGACACATACGGAAATACAACAAATAGACAGACAAGTACGTACAACGCTCACAAAATTTCGCTTACACCATGCAAAATCTGCGATGGAGCGATTGTATATACCCAGGAAAGAAGGTGGCCGTGGACTGACTAATCTCGAGAGCATGTTAGTGGATGAAACTCAAAAACTGAGAGGATATTTTGAAAATAAGAACCTACCTCTATTCAGATGCCTAGTTACAGTTGATGATGGATACTCGGCACTAAACCTCGCCGACGGGGAACCTGATAGGGAAAATGACTGCATCAATAAAATGAAGGAAACTTGGCAGGTAAAAGTGTTACATGGCAGATATTACAACTCACTGCACCAGGAAGATGCAGATTTCAGAGCAACGAATACTTACCTCATGACGGGGTACTTGTTTGCGGAAACCTAAGGCGCACTCCATGCAATCCAGGACCAAGTGGTGGCAACGCGTTACCACCAGAAATATATCATTAAAATGGACATCCCAAACCCCCGCTGTAGACTCTGTAATAAGGAACAGGAGACGATCCAGCACATAATATCAGCCTGCACCCAATTAGCCCCCACCGCTTACCTGAGTAGACACAACAATATGGGAAAGGAACTACATCTCGCTGTGACCCAAAGATTAAATCTAAAAACAGGAAAAACACCAGGGTACAAACATCAATCGTTAAGTCTAGTTGAAAATGAGCACTATAAAGTCTATTGGGATACTTTGATAAGAACAGACCGAGAAGTTCAACACAACAAACCGGACATGATCATGCTAGATGAAAACAGCAAATCTGCGATCATTATTGATTTTTCGGTCCCACTGGACGAAAATCTGGGGAAAGCTTACAAAGACAAGATAGTGCGATATCGTCCGCTAGCAGATGAGGTAAGAGATTTATGGAATATAAGAAAGGTAGAGATCAAACCATTCATAATTTCTGCAAATGGCTTAGTGCACGTTAAAGTAACTAGACACCTGGAAGAGCTAAGCATATCTCGACATATCTGTGGTTTGATGCAAAAAGCAGTAATTCTGGGAACAACTGCAATTGTCCGAAGAACACTAACCCCCTAATTAAGTAGGTTTATACCTTGATGCAACTGCGTCCGGTAGAAACTGCAACCACCAACCACGTACAAGTGTGAAAAAAAAAATAATAATAATAATAATAGCATCATAAATATAAACAATTTCTGTTGTGTAAAATTAAAAACGTATCTCTACCATTCTTCAAAATAAGTCATTAATAGATAGAAGAGCTAGAAACAGAAATCCATGAATAAATTAACTTTGGAATAAATTAATTATCAAAGCAATTAGGAGAACGTCAAAGGAGCTTATTGATATCAATATTATACCCACAAATTTGCCCACTCAAGACATTGGTAGGAACTCTTGTGGATGATAACATAATATAGTAAATGCGAAGGTTCAAGAGGATGCTGCTTACAGATCAATAATTATTCTTTAGCTTGGGAGTGTTAAGGTAAAAGGCCCAAATTCAGACACTGTCGTATATTCAGTCATATTTCAGTTGTTTCAGCTAAAATAAGAAATTTACAACTTCCAAATATACGTTAGGACATCCGTTGATAAAATTCAACATAAACTATTCCAGTCATGAATAGTTTCCTGTGTTACAGACACTTTAACTGTCAATGCATAACCTGAAAAGTTGATGGTGCTGGAAAGTTACGTGCTGTGTTCATTTGCAAAGTATTTCTAATAAGGTAAGCAGATTTTAGCTGTTATATTCTTAACCACATGACACCACTAATTGAGCACATTGAAATGAACTTCTTTGAAGTTGGTTATTAAAGTTTTAAATTTGCATTTTAACAAGGTTTGCTATTAGTAAAACTACAGAATTTTATAATTTTTATGGTGTCGGGATTAGGTACAAGCAAATTTGTATTTTCCGTAAATCAGACACTGAGTGTCGGATTGGTGTGCATGTGATATATGGTTGATATGATACTATCCCGTTCTTTCCTCATAAAATAACCACAGTAGATACCGTTTTATATAGAAAAGCTCAATTTAGAGGTCGTATCCAAATTCCGACACGAGTGTCGGAGTTGAGTGCTTCAAATGTCTGAATTATGTTCAGTTTATGTAAACGCGTATCCTCTGTTATTTTAAAATTTAGAAATAATCATCATTAATAACTATTTATTGTTGCATTCTTTGCTTTATTTACAGGATGTCGACTAAAAAACACTACAAATATAACAGAGATGATTTGAGGCGAGCTTTAGATGCCATCAAAAGTGGCACGCCTTGTTTAGCGGCATCGAAACAATATAACGTTCCAAGAATTACGCTTATTGGGAAGATTCAAGGCACTTATCCAGAAGAATGTCGTAGTGGAACTCCCTCAGTATTAACTGATAAGGAAGAAAACCTATTAGTGCAATGGATCATTAACATGGGGCGCAAGGGTTTTCCTGTAACCAAAGATCAATTGCTTGACAGTGTCTGTCTTCTCATAAAAAATTTAAAACGTCCTAACAATTTTACACATGGAAGACCGGGCTGTCACTGGTATAAATTATTTATTAAAAGGTATCCTTAAATCAGTGAAAGAATAGCACAAAACTTATGCGCTTCTCGAGCAGCTATAACTGAAACTAAAATCAGAAACTGGCATAAATAAATTGAAGATTACTTTGTTTCGTCTAATATTAATATTTCTGACCCAAAAAGAATATTTAACACGGATGAGTCTGCTTTTTTTCTATCGCCAAAAGGCCGTAAGACACTTGCTAACAAAGGGTGTAAGTCACTTCATGATGGATCAGGTGATGACAGAGTACCTGACTGGTCTTATAACTGGTAATGCTGCTGGTCAACTAGCTTCACCCATGGTGATGTACCCATACGAAAGGATACCAAAGCATATAGTATCAGAAGTGCTTAAAGGTTGGGGGATTGGGAAGTGAACCAGTGGATGGATGACCTCAGAATCTTTTTTCGAATTCATAACTAACATTTTTTACCCATGGCTTTTATCTGAAAAAATTCAGTTTCCATTAGTATTATACTTGGATGGGCACAAATCACTTGTCACTTTACCTTTGAGAGAGTTTTGCAGAGAAAAACAAATAGTCGTAATAAGCTTGCTACCAAATTCCACACATATTCTGCAGCCTCTGGACGTGGGCTTGTTCAAACCTTAAAAAATGAAATGGAAAAGTGAAGTTCAACATTTCAAAACACAAAATAATTATAAACATTTAGGCAAAGACACCTTTGCTCATGTTCTTCAAAATGCTGTGAAATCAATCTCAAATTTAGAAAATATTTTCAAAAACGCCTTTAAGGCATGTGGTCTTTTCCCTTTTGATGCTAATAATATCGACTATCACAAACTTCTCAACGAAGATAGCAATGAGTTAAACAAAACAAATGAAGCAGTAGATGCTAAAAAAGTGAGTCATTTGCGATATCTCGAAACATATTTGCAGTCAGATTTTTTTAATAAATGCTATGAACTGAAGGGTGCAAACTGAACAGGTGAAATTAAAGATAAAAGTTTGTATGAAATCTGGTACAAAATGTACGAGAACTCGGGGTTATCTCAGAACAAAGAAAATACTCCAAATATTACAATAGATGTAGAAGAAGGCCTAATTCTGGAAGATGGATGGGAAAATTTGGTGGTATTTGAAGCTGATGGACCATTACCTGAAGATATAGAAAACACATTGGAAAATCCCGCAACAAGTGAAGTAGAACTCATGGTTAGTCATACGGAAAACGCTGAATATTTGCAGTAATACGAAACATTCTCAAATACTGCCAGGAGTGGTTATACCATCTCCGTTTAAAAAATGTTTATTCTGGCCTGAACCAACAAAAAAGGTAAACTCAAGGAATAGTCGGGTTAAAGTTCCTTCTGTAGGCACCTCTGATGCTTGGACACAATATTTTTGAATAAAGAGGAAGAGCAGAAAAAAGCAATTCAAGAAAAAGAGGATAGAGAGAGAAAAAAACAAGAAAACAAGAGGTTGCGTGAAGAGAAAGTAAAAATAGCTAGAAAAAAACATATTCGGCAAGATAAACAAAAAAACTCAAAAGAAGAAGAGAGATCAGAAAGTGAAGAAGTCTCATTTCAAGATAACGATGAAACGGAAATTGATCAAATTGAACATGAATGTAAGAAGCAATTTTACTAAAGTAATTAACTTAATTTTACTATACAAGAATTATTTATCAGGTGATGCAGAAGCAGAAACCTCATTTTATGACAAAATAAAAATTGGTGATTTCGTAATTGTCAGTTATTTTGGCGACTATTATCCAGCACAAATTACAGATAAAAACAAGGTAAAAATTTTAGCTAATGCAATGGCTAAAGCTGGTGGATGGTGGAAATGGCCTAGTACTAAAGATGAATTTTGGTACGATCCTTATGAAGTCCTCCAATGGAAATAAATAAAAGAGGTTTTTTTTCTGTTGAGGAGTTAGAAACACATAATGTGTAATGTTGTAGAACGTTCTTTTCTAATTTTATATTAAACGTTTGAATTCTGAAGGTTAATTGACTATTTATATTTTCTGTCGGACTAATGTTACCCAAATGTCCGATTTGGGGTCACTGTCAGAATAAGGTTCACTGACGTGTCTGATATTGGAACAAACTTTAATCTTGTTGTCGGAATTAGGTGTTATTGGCATGGTTACAAAAAAATAATTATTGCATAATTATATACAAAGTTTCGGGAAAAATAACTGCTCAGATCTCCTTACAAATTATTATTAATTCAAGAATATTAAAACTGACCAATGTCATTAAATGACTGTTAACTACTTCACAAAATATGTAACGTGAATTCCTAAAGGTGTCTGAATTTGGGTCTTTTACCTTATTTATAGTTTCTCATTAGTCCTGGCAGCTTCTGTTATATTATTCCATACCTTTCTAATTCGACATTTCGTCTTCCAGTCTAGAATTCCCAGTACCTTTTCTTACCCACATTTGATTATTCAGAAAACAAAACGCCACTATATTTTTTTCCTATTTATTTTTACAAATAATTGACTATTTAATAAATGAAACTATTATATATTTGTATATTAAACACTCAAAAAGTTAATAATAACAACAACAATGAACCTTTTTGTATGAAAATGTGTTTATCTGTTAAAAATGAAATGAATCATTTACCCTTTAAAAATTTTAGTTAATACTTACGACGACTATGTCTGAAATATGATTTCTCAAGACAAGCATTTTAATATTCAATTCCACAAAAAATTAATAAATAATGCTAATAATAATATAGCATCACACTAAAGAAGTCGTCCTTCAATTTGTTAATAATAATTTACATGGCAAAAATACGACTTGATCGAATCGTTCCGTAAATCGTCTTACAAAGTATCATAAAACTAAATGAAACATCAAAACTATTAAATAACACAAGATATAACAAAGAACTAATATTTTCAACCTTATTGCCATGGCAACCAATTGATAAAAAGGTGTTAAACAAAAGAATAATGATAATATTAAACAATGCAAAAGATGAAGTTGTAAAATATATACTTACATGACTGTTCTTAAGCAAATTCTTATCTAATCAAGTATTAAAATCACCGAAAGTTTCACTTCGAATCACTAATTTTCGCTGTCAGTTTTACGAACATATTCTTGTACAATTGTTATAATAAATCTAGTGCTCTTAGTGAAAGGTCACGAAACAACTGAGGAACTGAGAATCTTGTTCAGCAAAGGTAACTTGAACTGAAAACACCTGGTTGTGGTAATATACGAGAGCGGGAAAATTAAATGTTGCTCATTTCTTCGATTTAAATATAGATGGCGCACATCCGTATATTATTATTAACCAATATTATCTATTACAAACTTTTATTTCATTGTTTCAAAGTTATAAAGTCAGTTCATAATTTTCTTAAAATTACATACTAAATTATATTTTGAATCGAAAAATAAACCGATATTTAGACTGTATTGTTCATTATCAAACTTTTTGAAAAAAAAATTCCCTACGAAAGTTAATCACTCATACGTTCACCGCTAGAGAACGCACTATTTAAAGAAAATGATATTTTTATAGAATATATCTACATAGAAGTACGAGAAAATTAGGATAAGGACTAATTTCTGCACAATTTTTCTTGCATATTTTTTCCCGAGTATGGGGAGTGGAAAAATAATTATGAATAAATATATCTATAGTTAGAATCTACTGATTTCAAGTAGATAAATAGCGCCAACGATACAATTAAACCTATTGTCTAAATTAATTTAGTTATAATTGTGATGAGAAGAGGGTACTTTGGAATAAAACTTTATAAAACTCCCCTCAAAGTTCTCATTGATAAAATTTAAAAAAATATAGTCTTTTTGTATTATCTTTCTTGTTTCTGTGTATTAATTATTATTACTAATATATATTTGTGAGCAATATGAAACATATTCTTTTTTTTTAATTTGAAATTAAATAGAGTGTTGGGGAACTATTATTATTATTCTTAATATTAATGTCCCGTCTCAGCACATGAAATTTTTTTTCCGGCCCATCCCTGGTATAGATGATCACAGGGAAAATATCGATTGTAGACAAGACTTTTTATTATACTTTATGAATTTGTTAGAAAATGATAATAATTAATTGTTAGAACATAAGTCATAACATAAATCGTAAGGTATGTATGAAAATATAAATAAAGCAAATGGATGAGTATTTATTATTTTAACAGAAAAGAAATTAAACGACAAACAGGTAAGTACGTAGGTAGGTACCTACTACAACAAATGTTTTTTATAAATAAGAAATTCCAGTTCTAATTTCTCATTTTGTAAACGTAGATTTTTTGTTTTCAATAAATGTAATTATTCTTCTCTTCTAGACCTTTCTTCGAGAAATTTTACTTTTTACGCATACTCATCTTCCAATAGCTTTCTTTTTAAAATCACAAAATCTCCTATGCGCCTTATATTTAAACTCTATTTCATCGGCGTGCCTTTTTCTTTTTGTTAGTTGAAAATATGAAAAACTAATTGACAACTAAAAGAACACAATTTTTTTCTTACCATTTTTTATTCCTGGAGAATGTAATTGCTGTGGCGTATTTTGAACTTTGTTGTCAGGGTTTAGTTCAATATCCTATTTTTTCTTTTATGAATCTCTTGGAATGGTTCAATTACACTTGTATTAGGTTCAGCGAAATCTTCAAGTTCAATAATAATATTGTTATCGATATCCAAACCTTGTCGTTCTTGTAATAACCTTGCTGAAGCAAAAAATATGCAAGTGTCTAAATAAATTAAAAAAACTATAGTTTTATTTTCAATAAATCATACGTTTTTTAGGGCCGGTATTATAATGCCAAGTTGACCGAAGGTTCAGGCACATCCTGGGGTCAAACTGCAATATCCGTATTATAAACATCAACCGAGAGTCGAACTGATGGTTAACCGTCTGTTGGTCCAACCGGACCATAAAGTATAGGTTTAAGTGTCAACCTGGAGTTGGAAACTGTCGAAAATGCTTCATAATTTCGAATTTTTTGTTTTGGTGATTACTGTGTGAGGCGCGGACTGTATTCTATAATTAAGTAATGTCATCAACGTCATCATCTCCCGAAATTTCAAGAAATAGGCGACTTTGGCAACAGATTCTGATTATGAAAATAATAGACTCAGGTTAAAGGCTCCCAGAAACTTTAGATTACGATTGGATCATTTGACTCGTAGGATTGATGAAAAATTTAAAATGAGATTTCGTCTTAGTGAGGTGCATGTTTTGGAGCAGAAGTTTCGAGATGATATTGCTCCAAAAACCGCAAGGTACTTGTGATGGCCATGGAAAAAGATAAACATAGGATTGGATCAAATGAAGGAGTGTGTGATTGGAAACACTTGGGTGATTACCTAAAGTCTTACGATTCTAGTCGACAGCACAAAAATTGTATGTTGAAATGGATTAATTTAGAGAATGGTTTTAAAAAGCTGTTCCACTATTGACTTCTTTGTCACAAATTGAACAAGAGAGGCAACGTTGGAGAGATATTTTAGAACGATTGCTCGCAATTATAAATTTAACATCTCACAATTTGGCCTTCAGTGGTCATAGAGAGAAGTTAACATCTGACTCATATTCGAGTGAGACAAGCGGCAACTTTATAGATTTAGTAAAGTTAATAGCCCGATTTGATCTCGTGTTGAGACTTCACCTAAAACAAGTAAACGATAAGACGTTTAATGACCACTATATCGGAAAAAGTAATCAAAATGTGCTCATACCATTAATGGCAAGTCACGTGAAGAAATTGTTGAAAATATAATAAATAATAAATATTACTCGATTATTCTTGATTGTACTCGCGACGTTTCTCGTGTTGAGCAACTTTCAATTATTATAAGATGTTTAATACAAATACAGCTGAAATTGAAGAACATTTTATTGGTTTCTTAGCTGTCGAAAAAACCACAGCTGAGAGTTTGACTAATTATATAATCACAGAATTAGAACAGTTAGGTTAGGTTGCAAAACTGCAGAAGCCAAGGATATGATAACGGTGCTAATATGCGTGGTGAAAAAGTGGTGTCCAAAAACGTATTCTTGAAATTAATCCACTTGCTTATTTTTTACCTTGTGGGAGTCATAGCTGGAATCTCATCCTAGGAGATGCAGCATCCTCTTGTGTCCAAGCAAAGTCTTTTTTTGGTTTGCTGCAAAGGTTGTACACTCTGTTCAAGGCTCAAGTCAGAGGTGGACTATTTTAAATGCTCATGTGAAATCGTTGTCGCTAAAACCACTTTCTGAAACTAGATGGGAGTGCAGGGAAGCATCGGTGAAGGCCGTTAAATACCAACTAAGTGATATATGTGATGCTTTAAAGGATTTAGCAGGAAACAATAGATTGTCAATTGGTCAGTGAACGCCATTCTATAGAAAAGGAACTAACTACCTACGAATTTGTAGTTTCACTTGTCATATGGTATGACTTACAAAGATAAATGTTATAAGTAAAATCTGGCAAAGCGAAAACAAGCACTATACAACACCTAGACGCATTCACAGCGACTTGCGAATATCTATGACAGTAGGAGAATCATGTGATATTCTTCTTCTTCTTCGAATGCCGTCCCCATTTAACGGAGGTTGGCGACCACTCTCTTAAAAGCATGTGATATTGATGGACCAGAATTGTACGAACAACTGAATATGTTCATTCGTGTGTATGAAGGAAACGATGGCATTATCTCGTTGCTAAAATACATAATAGAAAAAACTAACTGAAGTTTACCCCACTATCGAAATAGTCCTGAGAATTATTGCTACCACACATATTACAGTTGCGTCTGCTGAAAGAAGATTTTCGAGGCTTAAAATTACTAAAACATATTTGAGAAATTCGATGACACAAGATCGGCTTTCAGCCCTTGCTATTCTTTCAATCGAAAATGACGTAGCTCATTCGTTAGATTATTGTGCTTTAATTAAAGATTTTAGTCTTAGGAAAAGCCGCAAACATTAATTTTAAAATTTATCATTTCTGTATTTGTTAATTTTGTAAATCTTTAAATGTAAAATATTTTAAAACTCAAATTTGATTTATTTGTATAATTTTAGCATTTCTCCTTAAACATGACAAATACCTAAACCAAACAACCAGACCTACTTTCGCATCACATGATTTTCACGAAGGACAAAAGGCATCGCAAAGACCTGCTGCCCGGAGCCTCGCAATGGGTAAGGCCGCCACTGTCGAAGATCCACGAGAATAATCGCCAACGTACTTTGTAACAAGGTTACTAATTTTCCGCCCAACGAAGGAAAATTCGTACCCTTACAATAAATAAATTAGATTACTTTCTGTCAGGCGTCGCTAATATTTAATAAATAGTAATAACATACCGATGTGTACTTCACTATAAGTACCAAATAGAATTAATTTTGAAAGTGAGTTCAGTTCGTAATCATCCGTCAAAGCGTAATAGCACAGACCGAGCCAGGAACCACAGCAAAGTAAGTTTAAAAAAGAGCTGCGAAAAACGAAACAGCTCCTGTTCTAAGGATAGATTGGTTAGCCGATATTCTGACACCGAATCGCAAATCAGTTGTGTTTCAGATCCGCCACATTCTGCCAGTCAACCCAGAGGACCGACCACACAGGAAACCCGTGGTGAGTTATTAAGTTATATATTTTGGGTATACGGTTCTCATTCGCCGAGTTTTATAATACTGTAAGTAAAGGGAGTTAAATCATGCCGTGTGGGGGGGGGGGAATGCTGCTGGGGTCGCTAAGCAGCTTACGCTCCATTAGAAGTCGTATTTTGTGCCTTAAGCCATAACCGTTAAGGAAAAGCTGCTGCTGGGATCGCTGAGTAATTTACGCTCCAGTAGTAGTCGTGTTTTGGGTCTTAAGCCATAAGCGATTGGGAGGGAAAACTGCTGTTGGGGTCACTGAGCAACTTACGCTCCAGTAGTAGTCGTGTTTTAAGCTTTAAGCCACTTGTTAAACCCGATTAGGGTATACGTATTTTGGGCCATAATCCAGCCATAACCGTTAGGGGAAACTGCTGCTGGGGTCGCTGAACAACTTACGCTCCAGTAGTAGTCGTGTTTTGGGCCTTCAGCCAATTGTTAAAACCGATTGGGGAGGAAAACGGTCACTACGGGTGCTAAGTTATCATTCGCGGATATAAGGATTTGATACCACGAGACCTGAGGACCGTGGCCCCTAAAGAGTAGAGCTTTAACCGACTCAGAGCCTCGTTTGCATTTAGCACTAGTTCCGTTTTTACATGCCTGTTTGCCGTTTGCACCCCGCTTGCGTTGTTAACCTATAGCTTTCACTGTAGTCCGCTTTTTCTTGATTAAGGTTTGCTATTCCGATTGTTGCTTTCGCTTGGTGAGATAAGTAATGAATGATTTGACCGATGGTTTTTTTTGTACCGAAGAAAAGATTATTGTGTATATTTGGTGTTTGACTACTTTTCTCCCAACTCCATAGTCGATAAGCTTCGTGTAAAGGAAGGCAAGTAAAATCTGTCCGACTGGCCGCAGCGCTTTCGTCACCACCATAAGTGACCCCTGGAGTATGTTTTTCTTCACCGACACTGCCCGGAACAAGTGGAGCATACCACGATAAAAAACTGGCTCCAGAGGCAACCCGTTACCTGGACTCTAGTCAAACCGACCAGTAACGATGAAAGAGCGTTACAACTAGAAATATAACCTACTCTACAAGTCAAAGTTTTTGTAATAATAATAATTATGATAATATTATTAGAATGTATCTTTTATTAGAACGATAGACAAAAAAATACTTAACAATATATTTTAATGTGCAATAATAATTAAGATAACCTTCTAAACAAACATTATAATATTATATGACTTGATAAAAATATAATTAGTTCTATTCATTGTTTAAATGAAACATACAAGCAATTCGTAAAAATAAGCTGGTAAATTAGGTGATTATAAATAAATGATTGAAAATGTGAATTAAAAGGTTGTTATTTACGCTACAAATTCGTTTATGTCGCATGCAATGTCCGAAGAACTTGGAAATATATTTTGAAGTGAGTATAGTTTGTTATATTATATTTTTCTGAGTCGCGTAAATGGGTTTATATTGGCGTTTTTCGTTATTATTAGTTATTCAACAGTTTGTAGGACAAAAACTGAAAATTTGTGAATTTTTCCTAAGTTGAAAAAAAAATATTGTATTAAAATGCTTCGTAAACTTGGTTGATTATCCGTTCGCGCATCTAATGTAAAAGTCAAAGTGTAGTCAATGGCGTAATATGTTGATTGCGTTTTCGAAATTCATAATAAAACATACCATTCTTTAAAATCACTTAAAGGTATTATTCCGGCTAAATTATTTATATCACTTGTCTTGTACTACTAGTACACAATTAAATCTGTATATTTGGAAGATTCCAATTCCTTTTAGTTCACTTTATAGTTTATTAGATGTAAATTAATTATGAAATTTTTCCAGATTAAATTCTTTCCCGCGAGAAGATTTGCACATGCACCTATAATTTAGTATATGTAGGACAAAACTATATCAGTTTTAGTTTACGTTCTGTTATCGACGCGACCGTCAGAAGAATAATATTGTAAATGTTGGTGTAGTGGTAGTATATAGTGCGCTCAGTAAGCTAAATTGTGTTGTTATTAATATAAGATAATAAATATCATTAGATTATATTGTCCACAAAGAAAGTTACTATGTACAGGTTGGCAAATTAATTTTGGCAATCGGACGTTTGGCAACTTCTGATGTGCCGTAGCATAGACGTATGCGGATTGCAAGAGCTCACTTCGCTGGCAGAATTCGTAAACTTCGTTTCGACGTACTGTTCAGAGAAAAGTATGATTACCGGGCTTGTGCAATACTAACTTGTTATGACGACTCCAGAAAGTAAAGTTGTTCATAAAAAGTTAAGTGAGCAGTGTCGTGAAATAATTATGAACGTTTTAAATTTCATGACCGAAGAGGCAAACAATGGCAAGTCGACAATTTCATTAACAAAGGTAAGTTTTAATTATTGCAATGAAATTTTCAAACCAAAGTAATTTAACAAATTTTCACTCGATAGTAAATTTTTCAAATCGATTTTCGTACATAAAATATTTATTTGTTAAACGATTTAAAAAAGTGACATTAGGGTGAGACAAAGTATTTTACCTACGACCACCCCTGTAAGTAGTCAAAAACACACAGTCGGCAATCAATGTAAGACGTCTATTACGCACGGTAAAACAGAACGCACGGCTGTAAAGTAAATCGCACGGCTTCCCCTAGGAAACACTTAGCAACTATCAATAGACGTTGCCATTTTAATAAAAATTTATTGTTTATATATTAGACGTTGAATTTTATTCTATATATAAATGATAGATAACATTTATTAGATATGAGATTGCATTTAATACTAAGAGTGATTTGCAATTATATTATAATTGGTTCCGTTTCATTCAAATCGCATCTGAATGTATCTCATATTAGTAAACAATAGTATATTATACACCAAGCGACTAAAGTGACCCATTTAATCCAGCGGGTGGTGTTTGATTCCTGAGGGAAGTAATCCACCTAGGGGATTAATTTCACTTTAGTCGAGAGGTGTATACGCTATTTTTTGCAATTACAGTAATTCTACATACATTTTTAATAAAAGTAAATACTACTTAGGGGGGACTTTTACGAAGCTTGGCAGGGCATCGAAGATGGACTTTTATGAAACTTGGCTGGGCATCGAGAACGGACTTCTAAAATACTTGGCTAGGCATCGAGGATGTACGTTTTTATTTGTACTTTAAATCCCTTAATAAGGTTATCAATACAAGTACAAGAAGTAGGTCGTAGGTAAAGCATAGTACGTAACACGTGTTGTAACGCAGTTTACGCACTCACGGAATTACGCACGAAGCCGCTACGCGGCTTCGTGCGTAACTTTTCCGTTCGTACGTAAAATGCTTCTTACAGCACACGTTACGTAATATACTATTTTGCACTTATGTGTCAATTTTATGCATCGTTATGTCATCATGACAAACAAATCGACGCCATTTTTAGTCCATTTATAGCAAACAAAATGAGACTTTTTTTTAGTTTTTGCATGCCTGCGGCTCATGCGCCAATTTTTCCATTCGTGAAAAAGCACCACTTTATGCACTTGTTGCATACATAATTATTCTGTTTCTGTCTACAGGGGTATATAAAAGGGCACATGTTTATTTTGTGTAAGATATCTATTGAAATGTAATAGGTTTTTTAGCTTATAATTATAATTATTATACTCATTTCATACCTATCTCTATTACGTTTCGGTTTTATTATTTGTTTTGAACCATCTTCCGATTTCAGTTACAATTGCGGTTTGGTCATACCTATTAAAATATGTTTGAACTAAAATCTAAAGATTGTTTAAAACAACTAATGAACTGAAACGTAATGTAGTATTATTGAATTTAATACTTCTTTTAAATGGCCGAAAACCACGACATGAATTTTTATTTCAAAGAACGGTCACTGAAAACAAATTTAACTACTTCCTCATTTTATTTGTATAAAAATACACATGAGTAAAACTTTTAATACAACATTTATATCGACTTAATTTCTAGTCATTGAACGAGTTAGAACGAAAGTTAGAAAAATAACGCTTTCCCGTATTAAAAAAGAAGCTCTGACAGGAAGTAATGCTGACACTGATGTGCCTACTTAAAAACAAAGAACGTTCAGTATCCGTATGGGTCAATTCGACAAAACTGTGCTTAGAAGGTGCATAATAAATTATCACATATCCGAGAAAAAAGTACCCACTTTAAGAAATGCACACCAAAACAAATACATTCTTTGGGTTTTCGTTGGACCAACATGAAGTTTGTTAATGGAACGTCAAGAAATCAGACATTTACGCCTACTATATTTAAGAAACATAAAAATGTGCAGAGAACAGAACAAACCTATCATTTATATGGATGAAACATACATTCATTCATGTCACACGCAGGCTCATCATTGTGCATGCAGGAAGTGAAAATGGTTTTGTACCTAATGATGGTATTATGTGGAACTCTCAGTCAAAAACAGGCGATTATCATAATGAAATGGCGTACGAAAATTATGAGAACTGGTGTGATGATCCCGAAAAGACAGTATCGTAAAAGACATTATCAAAGGGAAAAGAGATTAAATTGTGTGAATAATAATTTCAATGTTAATAGCGGGCGTCGATCTGTTAAGGTCAGGCGAACATACGGAAAGCACGTTTCTATTAAATGTAAATATCACATTCACTTGATATGCGGAAGGTCATACCTACGGGTAACTGACTCGTTAGATCGCATGCTTCCTATAAATGGAAAGTGTCGATAGCTTTCGGTGATTCATTATTACTATTTTGAATAGTTTAAATGTATGTACAGTGTATTTATAATCTGTGTTAATAATTCTCAATTATATTTATCCCAGTGAGTTTTTAAATTATGTTATTTATTCAACCCTTAAAGAATGGTTACGAGGTAAGTGTTTCTCAAAGATAAATGGTTTTATGGTTAAAGTAGTCTATACGAGGGGCATTTACTAAGTAACCACCACAGTGGGTTATTACCTTATTCATTTAATTAATAATAAAGAACACATTAATGTGATTTTGTAGCATTTTACATGTGCCACAATCCATTATTTTAAATCCAAATTCAAAATATTGTGTTACCCTCGTACGTATTAGCAGTGTCACGACCTTTAAAACTTTGCATACGGAATGTACGTCGTCTGCTCTTCCCGGTAACTGCGTTTACAACGTTGTCAAGTTGTATGGCTTTCTCGCGCATCGTCAACTGCCAAAATTAATTTGTCAATATGTACATTTGTACATGTAGTCCCTTGAAAGTATCGCAAGTCACTCTCGTTTCTATAGTGCTATTAACTCTGAAGAATTTTTGTGCATTCTTTAATCAACTTAGTTTTTTCTATTCATGAGACATTCAATCTAATGTACGGTTTATTTATCTTTCACAAATGACTTGCTCTTGCAACCCATATATCGATTTGTCAGATTCCAACCTCTGTATGTCGCAGGCACATTAACTAATCCGGCTATATGCAAAAAGACTAGGCGTTTTTAAAAACATTAAGACAAATTTGTGAAAAATGCCAGAATTTTTTAGTCTTTTTAATAAAAGCCTAACACGGCTTAGGAGGATTTAACAATGATGAAAGTTTTCTTATAAATGACTAGTCAGATTTTTTAAAGAAAAAACATGAAATTATAAACTTTTCGTACATATGATAACAATGCCAGGTACACATGCTAAACAAAAACTATAAAATAAAAGTAAGTTACTTATTTATACAAGAGCTAATGTCTTGGCGTCTTGAGTTCACAGCATTCTAGTTTTTTTGCAGCTCCTTTTTGCATTGCATTGATTTTTTACAGGGTTACATAAGCATTTATGGAGCACTTGTCCCCCAAATTTTGATTCTAATGCAGTAGCTTCTCGAAGTGTTATTTGGTTTTCAGTTTCAGTTGTATATCACTTCTTGGTAATCATTTTTTATCACACCTGATTTTGTATCGATTCAATATACACAGTTTTCATACTCCACAACTTGACCCAGTATATTCTGTTTATCAAGTGGACCGCGATCAACCATTGGAATTGCTTCAGTCACACAAAAACCAATTTCTGTGGGCTTAAATTCTTTGGCTGGTGCCACTAACATCTCAGCTGCTTGTTTCTGACTAGTAAAACTTTTTGACCTTTCTTCGTTGATCCGATCTTCATTGGAACACATATGGCATAAAACAGAATTATAGAATGACATATATGTTGGCAAAGAGAACAGTTCATAAAAGTGTTTCCTTCACTTTTGTTACAAAAAGCACAAATAATAGATAAACTAAAATCAGAAGAAATCACTTCCTGAATTTCTGCTTCATTGTTTGGAAAATTATCTTTTGGCAAGCTGTTGGCTTCGATGCAGGAGTTTTCTTCATTTTCATTTATTTCACTGTTATCCATTTTTTCAGTAACACAGTTTCTCTAAACAGTATTGAGCTACTACTTTAACCAACTTTTGGATAACTTCCAAATAAGCCTACTAACTAACAACCAAGTGACCAATTTGTTCAGTTGTTGTCCTCCATCCAAGTACGTCACATATTTTCAATATCCTGATGGTTCCGCTCCACGCTTCCTCGACTTTTAGGATTACGAGGACCACCGTGTACTATTTCACAATCTGGCCACAATACTGTTACGTATGTAATTATAGAAACCGTAAATTTCCGACCACCATAGCTCTGAAGAATGTAGGGGGCTCCAAAGTCCAAAAAAAAAATATCAATTCAAGAGCAACTTCTGTGGCTCGCTTGGTGTTTAGCGGGCGTGAGTGTAAAAACTTTGTAGAGTGGTCTTGGTAATGTAATGTTTTTTCTTATTTATTTAAACAGCAAACGGGTGGGATAAACTCTAAACACTCGGTGGGTTCACTTATTTAATTTATTTAAACACTACACTTTTCACTAATTATATACACATTATATTCACTTAAACTAATTTATATAAACAGTTCACTAATTTATATATTTATATTCACTTATTTACTTGTTCATCTCACGATGTCAAATTATCAACTAAACTTAGCCGCTGATCGGTCCCTTATATATATTAGTGCCTTTTTCACTAGATAATTGTAGATTGCGGCTTACTCAAAAACAATTGGCTCTCTGGCATTTTCTAGATAAGACTGGTCACAAAAACAAAGATAAGATAGTCACAATTGTAAACAATTCTAAAAATCCCTGCGCGTCCGCCATAATTTTAACTTTCATACCTGGCTTAGAGAGAGTCGGATTTAGGGACTATACCAGTATGCTGTTTCGTAACATTACCCCCTCCTTAAATGGAAGTTTCTCCTGGAACTTTTGTGTAGCCGAGGCTGGATGTTTGAATTGGCAACTGGCCCCATTTCTACACTTTCCGATCTTATGGAAATAGCAGGGCACCGTCTTCATCGGATACTGATAACAGGGGTAATAGCTGTAAATTAATATCTGGACACCGGTATCTCGAAAGATAATATCTACCATGTTCCTGATAACTCGCCAATCCAACTGGATACTCGCTATCTTAGACATATCCAGTTTCTTCACGCTTAATTCCAACACATGGTCTCGTAGGTTTCGAAGTGTTTCCCACACATCGCGGTAGGTAGATCGATCTTGAAATTCATTTTTAGTTACCACGTAGAAGACTTATGTTTCAGTTTCAGTGTCTTGCCAGGGGCTGGAATCTGGTCTTCAAGTTTTTCTAATTGCCCGAACTTCTTTCGGAAGACGGATGCCCACCATCATGCGTTCTTGAGACGGGCGGGGATGTTGTATGCTAGTGAGTAATCTTCCGGGAGAGTGAATAAATCTTGTCGTTGTTCTGAAGTAACTCCATATCTAGCTTTCCCGGTACCTCCATACGCGCCCATAAATTCATCGAAGGTAGGGTCAGATACATCTCGAATATGGTTTACTCCTTTCTCTAGGTCACGGTCTCAATTCTCAATTGGATCACGCAGTCTTCTCCTGCTAGATCTTCCCCAGGCCGACAGCCAAATTCCAGGTCACAAGGAAGTCTCATTTCATGTCCAAACAGGTGTTTCACCCGTGGACTCATTGACAGCAGATCGATAAGCCAATGCGAATAGGGAAAGATACTGGTCGCAATCTCTCTGATGGCTGGAAACTACTTTGGACAGGTATTTTCCAATAGTCCTGTTCATTCTCTCGACCATTCCTTCTGACTGTAGATGTAATACTGTTGTCCTGGTCTCCTTCATTCCCAGCTTGTCGCAAATCTCCTGGAATTGATTGCTTTCGGAATTCCTTCCCTGGTTACTGTGGATTTCCAAGGGCACTCCATATCGGCTGATAAATTCTTTCAGCAATACATCCGACAGTTTTGGGGATCGCGTAAATTTCCACCCACTTTGTGAAATAATCCATTATAACCAGGTTGTATTTACCACCATTTTCTGTCGTCGGAAATGGTCCAGCGATGTCTAAAGCAATCCTTTCGAAAGGGTTTCCAACATTGTACTGTTTCATAGGTGCCTTTCTCTTGCGATGTGGTCCATTACTCGTAGCACAAGTCGTACATTTCTTACACCAGTCCTTCACATCGTCGGAGCTCTCTCTAGGTCATGGTTCCCTTCGAATGGCGCTAGTCGATTTTGGTGAATTACTTTTGGTTTTCCGTTGGGGATCTTGCTTATGCGATATATAACATCATTGATCCTTTTCTTGATTAAGTATGGACCTTCCCAGGATTTTTGTAGTTTTGTAGAAAATCCTTTTCTTCTCGTCGGGTTGTGTAACCATACTTTGTCCCCTTCTTTAAAACCGCCTTCTGTGCACTGCGTGTCGTACCGACTTTTCATTCTGTCGCTGGCAAGATTTGTTCGAACTAATTCATGAACATCGTCCAACCTTCTTCTCAATTGGATCACGTAGTCTTCTCCTGCTAGATCTTCTCCAGGGTGACAGCCAAATTCCAGGTCACAAGGAAGCCTCATTTCACGTCCAAACAGGATTTTCGCAGGTGTTTCACCCCTGGACTCATTGACGGCAGATCGATAAGCCAATGCGAATAGGGAAAGATACTGGTCCCAATCTCTCTGATGGCTGGAAACCACTTTGGACAGGTGTTTTCCTGTTCATTCTCTCCACCATTCCATCTGACTGTGGATGCAATGCTGTTGTCCTGGTCTTCTTCATTCCCAGCTTCTTCGCCATCCACATATACACTGTCGTTGCGACATCTGAGAGAAGCTATCAGTATGAGGGGGTCTTTGGAACGATTATGGGTCGGTGCTGCCCCCTCGTAGCCGACCCGTTCTAGTTTTCCTGTGACTGGGGTTCTTGGTTTGCAGGAGTCCTGGGGCGCTTACATGAACTGCGTACATGCCCTAGCTCGCCACAATTCCAGCATCTGATCTTTGTCGGTTTCTTGTCCATCATACTTTTGATCATGCTGACGATCTGGTCAAACTTGTCTTCGTCGCCTTCTTCTTGGATGGTCCTAACTTTGTTGTAAACCGAAGCCTTCGTTGCTGCTTCATATTCAAGAGCAGCTGTCAATGCGTCAACTAATGTTTTGGGATGGACTAAGCGAAGCATCCTCTGCATATCGGGGTCACGTAAACCATCAAATAACGCCGGTATGCCCAGACATTCCATCATGTTCTCTGCTGCTGATCTGCGAACAGCAGTAATAACTGGGAGACAGATCTGGACTATATGGTGGCTGGAAATTCGCTTAATTTTAATAATCGTTTTTATCAATGTCTGACACTGTCGCATTGTCTTGGTGAATCTGCTCTTTTTGCGGACATGTTTTTAAGTTGTCACTAAGTTGATTCAATTATACCTATAATAATCACGGTTGATGGTTTTGCCTTTTTTAAGGTAGTCACTGGGTAAAATTCCACGCACATCCCCAAATACGGAGGACATAACCTTAGCGGTTGATGTTTGAGTGCTTTGATCACTGTAGTTGTTTTTGGAAAGTTGAATTACGTCTCACAACTCTAAGTTTCCGGAAATGAACTCATTTATGTATGTGTATTTCCCCAACATTTTTATTTAATGTCTATATATTTGTATATATTGATGAGTTTTTAATATGTATATTCAGATAGTTTCAGCTCGTTGTGAGTCAGATTGTATATAAATTATTAATTTAGACAATAATTTTATTAGAAAACAGCTATAATTCGACCACCAACCGCTCAAACCACATAAATTAAATGCAAAATGGCATTTTGTGAGAGAAGTACTAACAAGTTGCTGTGTGATCGTCCCACTTTCGATGCATGGGAATGCGGTCTTATTCATTAATGGTGGTTTTTCAAAGTATGCGATGCGTCGCGATCACGATCAGTTTTACCTTTATTGTTTTAAATACAAGTGAGCAGTTTTTTGCTAATAAGGAGGTCTTTGCAACTGATACAAAAGTGGAGGAATATAAAAATACGTTTAAGGTAAGTTACAGCGGTACATATAACAGTAATCGTCGAAAAAATGTATGCATTCGAGACAAATCGAGTAACAACTCGGTATTAAGATATCACGATTGAATTTTTTGACTCATGCAGATTACGTAATATGGATATTTTCAGCACAAACATATTAAATTGACGATCTTAGATTGAGTGTTATAAATTTAACATCAGTTCCACAAAATATTGTAATGTTTTTCTTATTTATTTAAATAGTCTTTAACACAACGGGTAGGATAAATGGGAGACTGTTGTACCTTGGATCAATTATTTTTAAATAAAGGGTCCTGGGAATGTTTTGAATTTAATCATATTCTACTTGCATGTCAACATTTGATATTGTCTTTCCTATCTATAAGTTGGTACGAATTATATTTTTAATTTTCAGAAATGTGTCATAATAGGATAAATTAAAAAAAATCATTCGGTCCAAGGTACAATAGGCTGTTGTACCTGGGACCACAGTCTAGTGTACCTTGGATCTTTCGAATTCATGAAATAAAAATAAATTATTTAAAATTATAACATTTTATAATTACTGAAATCAACATTAAAACTGATCTGACCAGCTTGTCTATTAGAAGTTCCAACTTTAGTAGGTCGAGGAAGTAGCATAATTACATCTTCGCAATAATAATGATAATAACTTTATTCACAATAAATACGTATAATGGTTACAATTATAAAGAGCGAATAAAGTAAAAATGAACGAAGGACATGAGTACTTGTTTCGTGATTACAATATGCTCATGAAAATATAAATACATAAATAAATGTAAATACAAATGCACAAAATATAAATATACACAAATAAATGCAAATACAAAATATAGATACACAAAAATAAATGTAAATACAAATGCACCAAATATAAATACACATAAATAAATATAAATACAAAAGCACAAAATATAAATGCATCTAAATAAATGCAAATACAAAAGCGCAAAATATAAATACATATAAATATATGTAAATACGAAAGTACAAAATATAAATATTCATAAATAGAAGTAAATACGAAAGTACAAAATATAAATATACACAAATAAATGCAAATACAAAAGTACAAAATATAGATACACAAAAATGAATGTAAATAAAAATGCACAAAATATAAATACACATAAATAAATATAAATACAAAAGCATAAAATATAATACCTCTAAATAAATATAAAAGCGCAAAATATAAATACACATAAATAGATGTAAATACGAAAGTACAAAATATAAATATACATAAATAAATGCAAATATAGAAGTAAAATATAAATATATAAATCTTAACCAAAACTTAAACATGTACACACATAGCCAGCAAATTAAATGCTAATGACTAAATGTTTATCTACAAGCAGGGTTATACACTCACAGATACACTTTCACTACGATATTACACAATTACACATTCATATTCAGGCATACATAATCAGGATTCAAATCAGGAATGCTGATGATGGCTCGTTGTGATTGACTTGTGTGGACAAGAAAAGAGGATAATCTTGATTAGGTTAATATATTGCAATTCCGTTACTATATGAACGTTCATTGTATTCTCTTAATTTACTATGTTATCTATAAAGTTTCTTGGTTTATCCAATATAAATGATTTTTACTTTCGTTTATAGATTGGCTTGCTATATATATATATATATATATATATATATATATATATATATATATATATATATATATATATATATATCCCTCAATGTTGTCGGTATAGTGTTGTACATCTTTATAGACATATACGAATATGCTCGTTGAGATTTGGACTTTTTAACTATAACTGGATAACTGAGTAAGTTACGATTTCGAGTGGTATACTGATGATTACGAGGCTCCTCTTTATTACTGCTAAAGTGATATTTGACATTGGTACAGTAAGAATAGAGCTGCCTTAGGTCGAGAATTTGTGTTTCCTCGTACAGACTATCAGATGTATATCTATAATGTTTCCCCATTATTAGTCGTAAAAATCTTCTTCGTAAGAGTTATGGAAGTGTATATGCACTTGCAGAGCCGAACCCCAAACTGTAATGGCGTACCTAATATGAGTATCCATAAGCGCGTAGTATAACTATTTCAATTGCGTTAATGGTAAGCATGTTTTAAGGAGTTTAAATTTATATATTATGAATTG
Source organism: Galeruca laticollis (assembly GCA_963921935.1). Taxonomy (NCBI): domain Eukaryota; kingdom Metazoa; phylum Arthropoda; class Insecta; order Coleoptera; family Chrysomelidae; genus Galeruca; species Galeruca laticollis. Next base: position 147,521,391 of record OY998178.1, read on the forward strand.
TAGTTTTCTTATAACATTTTTTATATGACAGTCCCATTTGAGGTTAGTGTCTAAGTATACTCCCAAGTATTTAATATTTGTTGTACCCTCTATTTCATTATTTGCAAAAGTTATTTTTTGATAGGGAGCGCTGCCAGAAGCCTTTACAATAATTAAGTTGGTTTCAACTTTCGTTTTTAGTTGTTCCCAGGTTTCCGCCTCATAAAATATTATGGTGTCATCTGCATAACCTATAATATCCCCTATCGTGTTTAGACTAAATAATTCATTTATATAAAGATTGAATAAAACTGGTCCCAAGACGGTACCCTGTGGGACTCCACATTTCATTGTTTTCTTGGTACTTAATTCGTTCTCGACTTTGACCAGTTGTTTTCTATTAGTAAGATAACTATTGAAAAGTTTTAGACACTTACCTCTTATCCCGTTTGCTTCTAACGTTTTGAGCAGGAGAGAATGGTCAACCGTGTCAAAGGCTTTACTAAGGTCGATAAAAACACAAAGACAAGGGGTACATGTTTCGAGTGAATTGTGTACTTTCTTAGTTAATTCCTATATCGCATCCTCAGTAGTTGTATTTTCTCTGAATCCAAAATTGTTTCATTGAGATACATTTGTACTTATCAATTAAATTGTTCAATCTCTTTTTAATAAATTTTCGAATATTTTAGTTGAATGAGATATTAGAGATATGGGTCTATAATTGGTTGTCATTGCTTTATTTCCTTATTTATAAATTGGACAGACCACTGCATCTTTAAATTGATTTGGCCAATATCCAGTGTCAATACTCATATTTATAATATATTTCAACGGATTGGAAATGTGTTCAGCAATGTACTTTATAAAATCTACACCTATTCCATCGCTACCAACCGATTTTTTATTTTTCAGTTGTTCTATAATGTCTACAATCTCAGTGGTATCAGTATGAGTTAATTGTATAGAGCTAGATAAACTATACGAGGTACGAGGAGTGAAGTTTGGATTTTTATTTATTTTTTGTGCTAATCTCGGACCCATGTTCACAAATTGATTGTTAAATTCATTTGCTATATCCTTAACGTCAGTTAAATTTTCTCCCTTCTCGTTTTTTATTATATCTATTTTCACTGTTTTCTGCTTTTTGCCAGTTATTTCTTCAACGATAGCCCATAATGTTTTAGAATCATTTGCACAACTTTCAATACAGTTTTTGTAATAATTTTGTTTTGTTTTTTCAATCAAATTTGCCAGGTTATTCCTCGAAGTATGTTATCGATGTTTCATCTCTAAGTTATTAGGATTTTGCAAAGCTTGTTTGAAAAGTTGATTTTTTATGGACTTCACTTAATAGGGAATCTGTCATCCATGGTGCAATTTTCGTAGATTTCTTTCTAATTTTTTTATATCTAATACAGTTTTGGATTATATTGTTGATTATTTTGAGTGGCATATCTGTGGCAGTATCTGGGTCACTTTGCGAGTATACAGGTTTCCAATTAATTTCTCCCAAAATGGTTGACAGTCGGATATAATCAATGAATTTTTTGCACGTTTTGTTGTCTTGTTCTTTTTTCTGTTATTATGTACTATTTGTAAAATCGAATGCTCTGTTATATTTGTATCAACAACTATTGGTATGACCATTTCTAGTATTTCAGGAATTTTAGTTTTGATGTTTATGTGATCAAAGCATGCTTTTCCTCTTGTAGCTATGTTGACTATAGGCATATATCCGTATTCCTGCAATGTATTATTATATTCTACGATATCATTGTTATGCTGTAATATAGTGATGTTGATATCTCCAATAAAAAGGTCATATGTGTTATCATCAGATTCATATTCAAAGTAAGTTCGATGGTTTTTTTACAAATTTAGTAATGACTGTAGAAGGTGGCCTATAGCATGAAGTTACATTGATACTACTTTTATTGAATTTTATAATCAGTTTCAGAAACTTAAATTCATCTATTTGTACTATTTTGTGGTTGAAATCATACTTCTCTTTAATAAACATGACCGCACCGTCATTTTGATTATAATCTCCATGATTATATAGGATTGAATATCCTGGTAGGTTATATAAGTCTGGATTATGTAGCTGCCAAGTGTCTGTTAGTATTATTAAGTCAAATTCTAATTCTGTTCCTTCTGTTAAGATTTTTAATTCATCTATGTTTTTATCAATGCTACGAATGTTATTGATGATATGTGAATCATGGTTAAAATACGCTGTTACTGATAATGAGTTGCATATTGGCGTTTTTAATTTATACAGGGTGGATCGTAATGTTAATGGAAAGGGCCTTTGTATGTATATTAGAAATACAATTAAATGGTAAATCATTGATATTTATAATTTAATTTGGGAACAATGTTGGATAAAAGTTACCATAAACAAGAAAACTTTAGCTGTTGGAGTGATATATAAACCACATGAACAAAATACAAGTATTTTTTTAGATGAATTTGAAGATAGTCTAGCATCAATTTTTCCTACAGTTGATGAAATTGTGTGTATGGGGGATTTTAATTTAGACTTATTTGATATTGATAATAATAATGTAAATAGGTGCTACTCTTTAATTGAATCGTTAAATTTATCTCAATTAATAGATGTTCCAACTCGAGTTACAGCAAATTCATCCACTCTTTTAGACTATTTAATAATTCGGGAGGAGGCTGTAGTTGATAGGGGCGTTATACAGCATGATATTTCAGATCATGCTATCGTTTACTGTAAGGTACAGGTACAAGATGATAGGAAAAATCCAAAAAGGCATACATATAGAAACTTCAATAATTTCGATGATGAACTATTTCAAGCCGATTTATTTAATACATCATTTTTCAGAATCTATGATCAGGAAACTATCGATGAAAAGGTTTCATATTTTACTAACTGTATACACCAACTATTCGATAGACATGCTCCTATAGTTACAGCCAGAATGACCAAACCCAAAGCTCCATGGTTAACATATTCCGTAAAACAAATGATGCGGGAGAGGGATAGTGCTTTGGAGAAATTTAGAAGAACTAAATCAAATATCCATCTTACGTCATACAGAGAATTACGTAATTACGTTAATAAGGCAGTTATTCGTAAAAAAAGGCGTACTTTGTACATTATATTAATAAATGTAATAAAAAAGAAATGTGGAAAACATTAAGAACACACAAGGTTTTAACGGATAAGAAAGCAGAACTACCGGATAATTTAAAGAATGCTAATAATATAAATCGATATTTTATTGATTCTGTTCCTAGATCTAATCTAAGTAGTGAGATACTGAATTTTTATAGAAATAGTAGATTAGTTGCCTCGGATTTTCGCTTTACAGAAGTTAATGGCTTTTTTGTATACCAAACAATTTGCGGAATTGGAACGAATGCGGTAGGTTCGGACCAACTAACTATCAATATGATAAAACTTTGTTGTCCACATGTAGTACACTACATCACACATATTGTAAACTTCTGTCTTATTAAAAGTGTTTTTCCTTCAGTTTGGAAGAGGGCCGTTGTGCGGGTGCTACCTAAAGTTAACAATCCTAAAGAATTTAAATATCTTCGACCAATAAGTATATTACCGACTCTGTCTAAAGTAATCGAGAGAGCTATGGAAACACAAATTAAGGAACATTTGGAAAAATTTTCTTTGTTACCGACGATTCAATCCGGCTTCAGAAAGGGACACAGCTGTACAACGGCTCTTTTTCACATTGTTGATGATATTGTCAAGGCTATTGATGATGGTAAATGTACTGTGCTTGTCCTTCTAGATTTTAGCAGAGCATTTGATACTATTGATTATGGTTTGCTTGATAATATTTTACACTATATAGGTTTTCAGGAAGTGCTCGTTTATTAGTGAATAATTACTTAAGAGATAGAGAACAGAGTGTCTCTCTTGACGGGTCAATTTCACAGTTGCTGCCACTTCTGTCAGGAGTACCACAGGGGTCAATATTGTGTCCCACTCTATTCACAATTTACACATCTCAATTATCGACCTATATTCATAATTGCAGTAAGCATTTATATGCTGACGATACGCAACTCTATTATACTTTTTCGCCTGATTCAGTAGTAGATGCTTGTACTGTAATTAATCATGACCTAGACGCCTTTGTGGCTGCGGCTAAAGACCATTCACTCAATATTAACTCTAATAAGTCAAAAATCCTTTTATTTGGGTCTAAATCTAATCGTCAGAAACTTCGCGATAATATTAATGTGAAAATAAATAATGAGAATTTAATAATGGTCAAGGAAGCTAAAAACTTGGGAGTAATAATTGACGACGATCTAAAATTTGAAAAGCACATTAATAGTAACCTCCAGAAAGCATACATAGCATTAAAAACAATTTATGGTGTCCGACATTTTTTACCGTTTCAAGTAAAAAAGACATTGTGTGACTCATTAGTTTTATCATTGTTTAATTATGCTGACATTCTATATGGTCCACACTTAAGTGTGCAATATAAAAAGAAAATTCAAAAAATGCAAAACTGCTGCATTCGGTTAATATTTGGCATACGTAAACGACGTACTATTTCTAACAAGTTAAAAGTAATACAGTGGTTGAATATGGATAATAGACGAATGTTACATTCTGCGTGTCTTTATAATAAACTAATTATGACAAAGAAACCATCATACTTATATAGGAAAATCTCCTTCAGGACGGACGTTCATAACATTAATATTAGAAATAAAGGGGTAATTACTATACCTCCCTTTAAATTGGAAATTTCTCGACGGTCTTTTAGATATCAGATTGGCTTTGTTTATAACGGACTGCCAATGGAAATCAAATATCAGCATTTTAAAAAATTCAAAGAGTCTATTCGGAGATACTTGCTTGATCATCAGAATTAATTGGGTTCAGAATTGTGAGAGGAATTAATGACCTTACGCATCAAAGTACTGTACTGTAATATTATACAACTTGTGCTGCGGTATATAATATATTATGTATATATAGTGGGTATACAAGGTTAAGTGGAAGAGCAAGTTTTACAGCGTTTTTTACGCAGTAAAGGTTGAACTTCGCCTTGCATCTAATATATTATAATTTATAATTTTGTTTATGGATATTAATAAAGACGATTATTATTATTATTATTATTATTGTGTAGTATTTTGAAATTTATATTCTCATTGTTTACTTGTAATATTTGATTACACTTACTTATATCCGTTATTTAGCCTATATGTTTCAATTGTTTCAACCTCAAAATCGCGTATATATTGATCCACTATTTTTGCGTTTAATACTACTTGTCTGTCTATTATTTTTAAATAAAAGTAATATTCTGATAGATAATAAAATAAAAAGTTTGAAAGATTAAAACTAACTTTTCCGCATCTGTGAGACGCCCTGAACAATATCCTATCATAAAATTGTCACTTCGGAGGCTACATCGTGCTAACAAACCAGAATTTCTCCAAAAATGTAGTATATCTGGTTTTATAGGACTCACTGTACTCGCTTTAGTGAGCTGAATATCAATAGGGTTCATCTGCGAGGCACCCTGAAAAATAACCAATTATAAAATTGGTCACGTGTATACACTCCAGAAGCTGTATCGCGAAACTTCTCCAAAAATTACCAAAAATGTGGTACTTCAAGAACCATAGCACCCGTTGTACAAGCTCTAGTGAGCTTAAAATCGATAAAGTTCATCTATAAGACGCCCTGAACAATATACAATCATAAAATTTGTCACTTGTATATATTCCGGAGGCTGTATCGTGATAACAAACTGAAAATTATCCAAAAATGACCAAAATTTGGTATCTCAAGTACCATAGTACCCACTGTACTGGCTCTAGTGAGGGTTCATCTGTGAGATATCCTGAACAATATTCAATCAATAAAATTGATTACTTGTTGTACTCCGGAGGCTGTATCGTGCTAACAAGACATGTTACGAAAAGTGGCGGCAACGACGACGATGACATACACACGTGATTTTTAATCTAAAAACCGTTTTTTCGTGTTGCTCTTGCTGAAAAACGTAAGAATAACTCAAAAAAATATGTATTCCCACTTTTTTGGGGTAAATCAATAGTTTTCTCGCATATTAGATAGGGTTGGGCGGAAAAGTGACACTTCTTAATTTTTCAATAAATTTAAATCAAAATGTTCGAATAAATCCCCGTTTTGATCTAAACAGGAACCGAGCCGCTTATAAAATTCTTGACGAACATGTGTGAGCATTTGAGATATTATTTCCATACAGGTTTGTAGAATTTCTTCACTAAGTTAATTCAGGTAACTGGCCCTGTTCTCCTGGAATCCATAAATTCTCGATTTCACATAACCCCAGAAAAATAAATCGATGAGTGCCAAATCTGGAGATCTATCAGGCCATCCAATGTTACCATTCGTGGAGATTATCGGATTGGGATATTGTGTATTTAAAAAATTTATTGCTAATCGATAATTACGCGATGCACAACCGCCTTGTTGGTACCAAATATCATCGAAGTTGACACTTAATTGTATGAGGGCTAGAGTAATTTGGTTTTGCAGCATATTCAAAGATTTTTGTCACGTTAAATTGCCGTTCATAAAAAATGGTCCTATTAAATGTTCACCTAACCTTGTAGTGTTTGTGTAGGTTTTTCCTGGACCAATATCGCATAACGGATTAATTATGGGGAGCGTGTATGGGAGAAGTCGATTTATCTGTGAACAAAATATTTTTTGAAAAGTTTGCATCCAATTGTATTTTTTCCATAACTATTTCACAAAATTCTATTCAACGAAATTGATCGCCTGGAAATAATTCATGGTTCTTTTTCAGTTTAAAACTACTGTAGCCATTTTTTAAATGCATTCCGAATCGTTTTCGGATCAACATAAAAATCCTCGACTGAATGAGTGGACGATTGTAGAGGATTATTTTCCACACTTGTACAGATTAAAATATCTCTTTCGTCTTTTTCGGGTTGTCCTTGACGATTTTGTGTACGCGGTTTATGTTTTGTACTAGTGACACATCCACGACACAACATATCGATCATCTCAGCACATACCCCAACTGAAGAGAAGGACGAAGCCACCAAAGATGCCTTCTACGACATCTTAGAGAAAACCATTGACACAATGCCCAAACAAGACATGCGACTACTCGACTACTCTGTGGAGATTTCAATGCCAAAGTAGGCGAAGAACCCTGCTTCAACCCAACGATAGGCAAACACAGCCTCCATAATATATCCAATGATAATGGGCAAAGACTTATAGAAGCGACCACTTCCAACAATATGCTGATAAAATCGACTATGTTCCCACATAAAGACATCCACAAACAGACCTTGATTACAAATGACCACACCACCCGAAACCAAATAGACCATATCATCGTAGATGCGGGTCACGGAAGCAACGTTCTAGATGTAAGAAGCCTCCGAGAAATAGATCGGGATACAGACCATTACCTAGTCTGAGCGAAAGTTGAAATGAGAATATCGACCCATAAATACACCAGAACTAAGACAACCCCTCAATGGAACAGGGACAAACTGCAAAATGAAACAAAACAACGGCAGTACAGAGAACAACTCGAACAAACTCTAGACTCTGAGACAGAATGTAATGAGCCTAAAAAGTTGTGGGAGAGAGCTTTAAAAGTAATAACAGAAACCGTTCAAAAAGTATTCGGAAAAAATAAAATAAAAAGGGCTCAAAAATGTTTTGACGACGAGTGTCAGATTCTCCTAGAAGCAAGACAAAATGCAAGGAAGATAATGCTACAACTCAAAACAGAGGAAAGTATATAACAATACGCAAGGTGCCGAAAAGAGACAATAAAACTAATAAGAACGAAGAAAAAAAGAGTATGAACGAAGAAAATATGAAGAGATAGAAAAAGACCGCCCAAAACCAGGCTTCAGAGAATTCTACAGGGCAATTACTTTTGAGAAGAAAGGCTTCAAGGCCAAATCCATTCCGACACTTAGGAACGACCAAGGCCACTTAATACTCAAAGGAGAGGAAGTGACCGAAGAATGGAGAAGATAGTTCAAGGACCTCCTAAGCATAAAACCAGAAAAAGTGCACAAAGAAGGGACCTACATAACAGCAGACCTACCAGTGGAAGAACCCTCCCTTCAAGATACAAAAAGGGCATTGAATAAGCTAAAGAACTCCAAGACGCCTGGCTCGGATGAGATACCAGCAGAACTACTAAAATATGGTGGAAATGCACTCTATTTGTAAATTCACAAATTAATAACTCTCATATGGTGAGAAGAAAAAATACCTACAAAATGAAAAGAAATTATTATCGCACCCATTCATAAAAAGGGAGATATATCAAAATGCGCCAACTACAGGGGAATCTCACTAATAAACACCGCATAGAAGACACTCTCAAACATCCTGCTATATAGATTAACCCCATGTGCAGAAAACATCCTAGGTGAATATCAAGCCGGCTTCAGATAATACAGGTCAACTATAGACCAACTTTTCACACTAAGGCAAATTCTAGAAAAGGCTTAGGAATATAACAGAATAGTACATAACCTCTTCATAGATTTCCGACAGGCTCATGATAGCATAGAGAGAAGCCAAGTATGGAACGCAATGGCGGAGTTTTCAGTTCCAAAAAAGCTGATACAGATGACCAAAATGTGCATAGAGGGATGAGTATCAAAGGTACCGGTAAACAATAACCTATCCAGCAGCTTTGGAATAGATAACGTACTAAAACAAGGCGATGCCCTCTCGCCACTACTGTTCAAACTCGTTCTAGAGAAAGTCGTGAGAACAGCTGAGATAAAAACGGAACTGCTAACAACGGAAGGTCCCAAATTGCTGTTAGCATACGCAGTTGACATCGACATCATCGGAAATTCTGACGTAACAATAAAAGACATTTTCAACAAGATCGAGAAAACAACAAGCCAAGTAGGACTAAGAATTAACGAGGAAAAGACGAAATACATATGCGTAAATAGAACGGCACGAAGAAATAGATTAGGACAAAACGTCACAATAAACAATTTCAACTTCGAGAGAGTAGAACACTTCAAACACCTTGGTGCCACAATTACAGCAGACAACGACGTCACTGAAGAAATCAAAGGCAGAATCCAGTCCGCAACCCTCTGTCTTTTTGCACTCAATAAATAGCCTTATGAAATCAAAGAGTCTCATAAGGGCTTCAAAAATCAAGATATATAAATCTATCATCAGACCCATAACATACAGTAGCGAAACGTGGACAATGACCAAAGCAAACGGAGATAAACTCAGCTGCTTCGAACGAAAGATTCTCAGGAAGATATTTGGACCCTACGACGATCCGACGACCAACCGATAGCGCATTAGAACTAATGCAGAGATGCAAGAGCTATACAAAGATAGCGATATTATCCAGGAGATTAAATCCCAGCGTTTAAGATGGGCGGGACGCGTACAGAGGCTACACGACGAAAGACTTGTAAAACTGATATGGGAAGAGACTCAAACAGGTAAAAGACCACTCGGACGCGTTGGAGAGACAACATAAGATCAGATCTGCAAAAAATGAACATCCCACTCGATTACAGGTTGATGGAAGACAGGGCCTCCTGAAATAAAGTTGTGCAGTCAGCCAAGACCCACCCAGAGTTGTAGCGCTAAGTGATGATGATGATGACACATCAATGTTCTTCATAAATTTTTATAACCGTTCTCACTTGTTTCTTGCTACTTGGTTGGGTATTTTCGATTGCTACAATAAACAAATTTCCTGCTATTTCTCGGTATGAATTATCCTGGTTATACAATTTTACAATTTGCACTTTTTGGTGTATCTGCATGCTCATTTTATAAGATTTACAAAGATCGTTCGTTATTGGGAAACAAACAGGTAGTGACATACAGTTAAAGGTCCGAACTAAAGCTGGTCAGAAGTACCGGCCTCGAGAGACGCACGCGCGATTCATATTCGTATATTATAGTATCCTCATTTTAACTATAATAATCTACGCTGACTTTATATTGTCTATCTCACCATGCCTCTCTCTAACACACCGGTAAGGCCATGTGCCTCCTACATTTTGCCGGTCTGTATGAGGCGATTATTGTTTTACGTTGGAATTAGATGAATAATGATTTCTGATATTATTAAAAAAGGAATATTGTATGGGAACTTATACTTTCAACGTATAGATTGAAAATGAAGAGAGCGTATAGATAAAAATAGATGAATTACGACTGTAGACAAAATCGTTTTACCAGGAGCGTAGGAGTTACAGGAGGTTTTTACTCCACAGGACTTTGTCAGACCGAGAAAGCTTTCAGCTAATCGTTCAGAATTGAATATCTGCCATTTTATAATATGTACAGTATTTAATTATTGAGTTGCAATATCACTATCGTCGATTTATTGTTTTTCATATTATAACCATTTAAATTATTAGATTTTCAACCTATCTTTAGAATCTTATAATGATTAGCGTGATATTGAAAAACAATTCAACAGTTTGTGCAAGGATTTACTACAGAGGCATTTTTAGATTTGGAAAGTCCATAAGAATAATGTTAAATGTAACAACAAAATAATTTATATCTCTTTTATAGATAAACATACAAAGCTGAATCTTTGACTGAAAGATGGAGAATGCTTAAGCCGATAGAAAGGGTGACAAAAACCCATGTTTTTCATAAAATCCCCTAAACGCCCAGGGCAATTTTTTGGCAAATCGAGATATCTGATAAGATAATAATACCTATCATTTAAGACATACTACATATTTTTACCCCTAATTTTCTACCAACTTCTGAACTAAAAGCGACTTTTCCTTTGACGTGGCCTATACTACCTACTCAAAACAATTATCGCATATTTGGAAAACCCTCTATAAAATACTTTATTCATTTGGTAAACTAAGATATTTAGTACTAAAAACATTAAATATTTTTTATGCAAATTTCGGCAGATATGAGTTTTTATGTGGATCGTTATCATTTATTCTGATGTTCTTCTCTACAACTGCAAAATGCTATATTTTTTACTTATCAATGCCACGACTATTCGATTAGTTGACCATAGAATTTTGCACGAAGTTATTACTTTGCTGAAGTTTGAGATATGAACGACAACAACAGACGCCTTACTAGACATTTAACAAATGCTGAGACACAAATGGCTGTTATTTTTTCAACTTATGTATGCATTGCGCAGATTTTAAACGTTACCCAATCGTCAGTAAGAAGAGTATTAAGACGGTATAGGGAGACTGATGCATTCTCAAGACGTCCTGGTCAAGGCCCTCCTAGGGCCACAACTGCAGCACAGTTTCGATTTTTGTCGTTGCAACGTGTAACAAACCGTACAACTTCAGCTAAATTTACAAAATTCACTAAGAAGAACTTACCAACTTAGGATCAGTGATCAAACGGTTAGAAACAGATTGAGAAAATATGAATTTAGGCCAAGATGAGCAGCAACGTGACAACGACTCACCAGTATCGCGTACACAGATTAGCCTTCGCCTTCGCCATAGAAAACCTGAACTGGAGAGCAGCTGATTGGGGTACGGTCTTCTTCACTGACGAGTTCAGATATACACTCTCAACAAATTATAGACGTATAAAGGAGTATAGAAGACCAGGAACCCAATTTGTACAAGGCCACATTCGTCAGTTGGGTTCATACGATGCATCAAAGTTATTTTTATTTGCCGATTAAATATGTGAATAATTGTTTTGAGTACTATATTACGAGTTTACACCCAATTCAAAATTTTTGTAGCTTCATTTAAAAAAAAGACAACTAGTGTTCGGCCGATATATTTCCACGTTGCCGAGTCTCAAAAAAGTTTTAATCGCTTTCAAACTGAAAACTAGAACAAGCTCCAGCATTACAGTAAAATGTTCAATACATAGATCGGATTAATTATCTTGATCTGTTACAACCTCTGGCATTATCATAATTTAAAGGATCTTATAACTTGTTCTTGTGTTAGAACAATGCATTTTACAGTTAATATAAATGTACATTCTATACTTTTACTTTGTTCTGTTTCCTGCAATATTACTGTACTCATCCCTGTCTCTCCTGATGTTTCACTAGCTTCTGCTTGTTCACCACTATCTCTCACTTACACCTTTCACTCAACTTTTTAACAACTTCTTTTAAAATCAATTAATCTGACTTTTCTTTGCCCTACTTTTTCGATGCCCCACGTTGGTTGCGACAATTGAAATAGATTGATTTTTATAGTTAACGATCTTATGATTCAATTTTAATAGTTAAATATTCAAATGATTACTATTTATTTTTTTATTTATAGACTCTTCTCAGGGTAGGGTTCCAAAATGTATCCTAAATATCATCTGAAAACTCTGTCTACATATTTACTCATTTAAAAAACTAGCAATAATTAATTTATTTATGAAATCTAAATTCAATTGAATTATTAAAGTCCAATTTCCAAGATATTTGATAAAACTAAATGAGTCGTATGGTAAATTTTCAGTCATCAAAACTTAGAATACTTTTAGAATCATTGTCATAGATATCAAGTCAAATTGAGTGACTGGCATTACATTTTTATCTCTTGAGGCATTTTTTATAGCAGTTCCTTCTTATAATTTATGTGAGAATTAATAGATTTTAATATAGCTGTTCCAGGATCTTGGTACCTATTTTTCATTTTCCCCGCAACGGAATTCGTGTTGACGAAATCAAATACTTTTGATGAAACTGATTTTACCCATGCACAATTCACATCGTTGTTAAAAATGAATAAAATCTTAAATGTAGTTGTCAAAATGTTTGCTACGTCCACATGACGACACTATCTTTTATTTTTTTATTTATAAACTTCTTTATCATACATTTTTTTTTATGATTAAGAGTCTCATTCATCCCCCTTTTTAAATCTTTTTTTTAACTAGTAAACTTGTAATAGTGACGTCATGGTACGTCATCAATGAAATAACTTATACGACAATGACGACCTAAACTATATTTTATTATAAAAATTTTACCGCTTATTTATTGAATACCCTGTATTTTGCAAAATGGCAGAAATCAGTAAATTGTTATTTGAACGATTTTCACATTATTAATTTGACTTCAATTCAAAGATTCATCCGGTTTTCGAATTTAGGACAGAAATATTATAGCATGCTATGGTCGATTGACAGATTAACATTTTCAAGGTGTGTTACGCTATTATGTATCTACAAAAGATAAAATAATATTTAAAAAATGAGTAATTCAAGCGAATTTGAAGATACAAATAATACACCACCGGATATTTGGTACAAGTTAATGTAACAGTACAATTTCTATAACTCCAAAAATCTAAAGAAAAATACGAAAAACGGTATTTTCATTTCAAGCAATGGGCCGAAGAAAAGCATATTCGTACATACTCAGAAATTGAAATTGATTGTAATCAGCCAAGTACGAGTACTTCCGGGATATACCAGCTAATAGTGTTAGTAAAAATATCACGAAAACTGCGTTGGGTTCAACAATAGTATAAATAATTACTCTACCACAAATTAAAAATATGTAGGATGCAAAAATGAAAACAACGCGCTTATAAGTTATACTGTATAGTTCAAGTAAGAGATATAGTGCGAATTTTAAAGTTTCGGCTTATCCTTTAATTTGAATACTGTCATAGTCCTGTCAATATTATAATTTAAAATACTTAATAGACGATATTTTCATTTAATTTTATAATTTCAACTAACAACCGTTAAAATGTATTTAATAATTTTATAATTATTAAATACATCTTAAACATAACACCAGACAATTAACACTACCTTATATCTCGTTTTATTAACAAGAATTAGTAATATAATTTTCAAATAACTCATTATTTTTCCATATTTTACTAAACTATAAGTATATTTTGAGATAGCAATTTTTTCGAACACAGCAGATGTCCACCAGCGATAACAAACGCTCACTATTTAGTTGTTAGGCTAACTTCAAGATAGAGTGTAGTGTGTAAGTGGAATTGGTGAAATTAAACAAAATATTAATACCTTTGAGAGTCTAGCTCCGCAACATAACTTAAAGGGGATATACCATTACATTTCTGCACTATATGTTTTGCACGTACTATACCTACTTCTTAGTTGCAGTTCTTTAATAAATTTTGTTTGTTAGTTTCCTAAATAAATTATTTTAAAATGTCTTGTTATTTGAGGGAGGTGGAAAAATCATATGTATAACATGTGGGTAAAGTGCCTTTTCCTCACTTGAATGATTTCTACCCTCCGCTAATCCTCGGGAGGAAAAGTAGCACTTTCCTACCTTGTTATACAAATAGCTATTCCACTGTGAAACATGAAATATTTGACTCATGACACAAAAATTTCATGACAATATTTCATTGTGGATCATCACCTTTATACACAAACAATGCGCAAAACAATGAATAACTTTGATAATAAATTCCTTGATATGTTATAGTTGTTGTACATTCAGATAAATCCTTATCAGTAACATATTCTTTTATTCACCGCATTAAGTAATAAATATATAAAATCTATTAAAAAATGACCGCATAAATACCATTCGAGATTCATTTATTTTTAATGCCATCTTATGAGTAAGTAAGTATTGTTGTGTTACATAAGTATTTGTAAATAGTAAATCATTTTAGACTATATTTGAATTCAAAGATGCTATTGTTTTATTATTAAAGGTCTACGTAAGGAAACGTTTCTTCAGATTACTAACGCGATGTCCTACATGAACGGCTGAAGCGGTCGACACGGCGATATTAAAGCTATGATAATTTATTGGTGTGTCCTACGTAGCAGATACCGCGCGTCACTTTCAATTTTCTAGCTCTAGCTCTTAGAATCCCATTTTTATCAAATATCCCCAATTTGAGCTAGTTTTAAATGAATTATAAAAAGGTGTATATTCTGCCCATCGAATTTCTTGAGCTTCAGTCCATCCTTTCTCCTCATCAATTTGGTTTTAGAAAGAATGTTTCAACAATCGATGCTCTTGCAAAGGTGAGTGGGACCGTGGTCGATGGCCTTGACGAGCGTCACGGTACTTCTGCTGTTCTGTGCGATCTCGCCAAGGCGTTTGACTGCGTGGACTATTCTCTTTTACTTGCCAAAATGGAACATTACGGCATTCGTGGTTTACCATTGGAGCTCATTGGCTCTTACCTTGCCGATAGGACCCAGTATGTCAGCTTTGATGGGCGTGAATCAGTTAATATACCAATCCGATTTGGAGTTCCACAGGGTTGTCTTGGGACCCTTACTGTTTCTCATATTTATTAATAACTTGCCATCAGCCGTTAACGGATGTACTTGTATTTTATATGCTGACGACACGATACTGCTTTATGATGAAGATGAGTCTGATGAATCTGAACATCTTTCATTAACAAAAATTGGTTTGTGGCTAATAAACTGCAACTGAATGAAAGCAAAACCGTCAAAATCACTTTCACCTCGGACAAGCTTGCTCATAAGTCACAACCAGTTAAGCTTCTTGTGTTGACACTTGACTCGAGTCTTACCTGATGTGCTCAAATTGAAGCCTTGTGCTCTACGTTGTCTTCGCAGATCTACGCACTACGGCAGCTTCCGCATTGCTTGCAAACCAGTGCCCTTCGTACTGCGTATTTTGGCTCCATTCACTCACTTCTCACTTATGGCATTATATTTTGGGGAAACTCTAGTGGGGCTTATAAAGTTTAAGCTCTTCAGAAATCCGCAGTGAGGATTGTCGGGGACGCTCCTTATGGTTCGCACTGCCTTGCACTGTTTAGGGAGTGCAGGATTTTGCCGGTCCCTTGTCTGTACATTTATGAAACATTAATAATGGTTCACAAAAATAGATCGAATTATAATTCACACTCTAACATTCATACCTACGGCACGAGGAATGCGGTGGATCTTGTGGCCCCTTTCTCTAGAATCAGAACTACCCAGGCAAATAAACTGAATGTTGAACTTTACAATGTTTTCAATAGTTTTTTTAGAGGTCTCGATCTCCAAAATAAAAGTCTTCTTGAATGTAATACATTCACTAAGCTGTTTTTATTAGAACACTGTTTTTATAGTATCGATGATTTTTTAATATTTGCGCCCAAGGTCCGTCAATGTTAATTCTATTTATTTCACATTCAATTATTAGTTGATGTTTTACTACCTTTTCATCTAGTTTTAAATTATGTGTTGTGTTTCATTTTTATTAATTGTTTCAAATATTGTTGTATTCCTTTTATCATGACTGCCATTGTAACTGACTTCAAACATAATATATATGTACAAGTTGTCAATAAACGTATATTATTATTATTATTATTATTATTATTATTATTATGTATTACTTTTTTTTATTATTATAGAGCATTGACTGCTTTGGTCATTAGCACTTCTAATTTGGATGAGGGAAATCTCATGTTCAGCCTACCTATAAACGGGTAGTGTTGGACTCCTTTATGGCCTACCAACCAAAAACCTCCCCCAACATTTGAGGCTACACAATTATATTCTCAGATACAAATTTTTCGCTTTCAGGAAATTTAGCAGCTTAATTTGCTGGTCTGTTGTTGATGTGCATGACTTAACATCTTTTGCAATCCCCACATCTAGGCGGCTACGAGAAAGCAGTGGGCATTCAACTATTAGATGACTTATGGTGTTTTGTCTACCGCATTCACAGGCAGGTGGGTTTCTACCGAGAAGAAAGTGAGAGCTGGTCAGGTTGGTATGCCCAATTTTTATCCGGGTAATTACCACTTTATCCCTACGTTTTTGAAGTTTATATTCTGTTGGTTTGAGTTGTATGTTTGCTTGTATTTGTTTTAGGAAGTTATTATTTACAGTCCATTCTTCTTTCCACTTGTCCATAATTTTTTCTTTTATGCTCTTTTTCTGTTCTTCTAGGCCTTCATTATTTTCCTCTGTGCTGATATTTAGAGAGGACAGTAAGAGTGATGTTCTTATATGAAGTGATAGACTGCTAATTCGTTGGGTATGGAAAGGTGTCGCTGGTGCAGATAGTATTTCATGAACTGGATTTATAGGGTTGTTAAGAATTTTACAGTAGTAATTTGACATTAAGTTTTGCCTTCTGTGCCGAAGCGGTGTTACTCCTCCTTCACAGCATAATGAAAGGTAAGGGCTAGTTCTGTATGCACCTAGAGCTAATCTTAAGGCAGTACTTTGAATATGCTCCAGTACTTTCAAGTGAGATTCACTTGCCGAGCCGTAAACGATGGACCCGTAATCCATTTTTGATAATATGTACGTCTTGTAAAAATTTATCAGTACAGTTGTACCAGATCCCCAATTGATATTGGCTAGGGTTTTTAAGATATTTAACCTTTTTTACAGTTCACTGCAAGCTCTTTTATATGGTTTTGCCAAAAAAGTTACTTGTCAAAAATGAGACCCAGGAATTTGGTAGATGTTTCAATCTGGATATTATTTCCATACAAGTACAGCACGGGTTCAGGATGACTTCTCTTTTGCTTGCAAAAGTGTATACAATGTGTTTTAGCTACCGATATTTTAAAACCGTTGTTTTCCGAATACTCTGCGATGGCATCTATCTATTCTGTAATGTACTGACTATATCTTCCCTAAGCGGCGAGGAGTAAAATATCGCCAGATCATCCACATACAGACTTTTTTGTACTCTTTCGCTTACAACATTTGCCAAGCCGTTGACAGCTACGAAGAATAGAATTACACTCAAATTTGCCCCTTGAGGGATTCCATTTTCCATATAATGCCTTCGTGATGTTTCCATTCCAACTCTAACGCTAAACTTCCTTTCACGAAAACCCCATGTATGTAATGTTTTCGATATCGAAGAATATTGCTACCGTATGTGATCTCTCAGAAAAACTTTTTTTTACGTAGTTCTCCATTAATACGAGTTGGTCGAGAGTGGATCTTCCTTTACGGAAGCCCATTTGATAATTTGGTAATAGTTTTTCTTTTTCCAGATGTTGCAGTAGTCTTACGCAAACCATTATTTCTAGTATTTTACCTAGACAACTTATTATTATTTATCATTATTATTATTATTATTATGGAACTGAGGCACAGGTTTGTCCTGGTGTGTTCCGCCTATACGGGTGGAGGCCAAGTATAGGAGGACTCTATTGATGTCGGAGGAATGATCTAACAATGTTGCATGTTTGCAGTATTACGGCTTTCTGTGTTTGGTTGTGTATGGTTGCGGGTAGATTGAGTTCTGATAGGTGTCCGATGAAGGACGTGTGAGTGAGGCCTGTTGATGAAATGATGATTGGTATGACAGTGACCGTTTTTTGTTTCCATATTCTTTCAAGTTCTATGGCGAGCGGGATATACTTTTGGATTTTTTCCGAATATTTAGCTGGTACGTTGTGGTCGTTTGGTATTGATATGTTTATTAGGTATGTGTGCTTCTCCTTCTTGTCCGTGAACGTAATATCGGGACTATTGCATGATAGGGGTTTGTCAGATTGGAGAGTTTTATCCCAATATAGTTTATAGTCTGCGTTTTCAAGTATGTCAGATGGTGTGTATGTGTAGTAGGGCGTATGTTTGTTTAATAATGAATGTTCAATAGCAATGCTTTGGTGTATAATTTTTGCGGCGGCGTTGTGTCTATCTAGGTACTTGGTGGGTGCTAGTGTGTTACAGCTATTAGTTATATGTTCAATTGTTTCCCGTGCATTGTGACATCGTCGGCATTTATCATCCGTTACTGTCGGGTCCTTAATGATGAATTTACTGTATGCGCGTGTGTTGATTATACCGTCTTGGATCGCTAACATGAATACTTCTGTTTCGGGGAACAGGTTTCCATTGTGTAGCCATGTGTGGGAGTGTCTTTGGTCAACGCTTGTATTTTTAGAGTGGTTGTAGTAACGTCCATGTATTTCTTTCCCTGACCATAGGTTAATTTTTTCGTTGTGTATGGTTGGTTCGTCTTTTAAACTTAGGTTTGTGTTGCATAGCTCCAATGGGGTATATTTTTTGTCGGCTTTTGTGATTGCCAAGTGGAGAGGACTTTGTGTCGCTTTATTGTAGAAGTAGTTCCTGAGACTCGTGATTTGTGAATTATGAAGTGGGTGCATATCCAAAATACCTCTCCCTCCTTCAGATCGGGGCAGAGTGATTCTTTCAATGCAAGCGTTCCTGTGGTGCATGTTGTGCTTGGTGAGTTTCGTCCTGGTGTTCCTGTTAATGTTGTCTAGGTCTGTGTGTGTCCATTTTAAAACTCGAAATGAGTATGTCAGTAATGAAACTGCATGCGTATTTATAGCTTTTGTGAGATTTTTTGAGTTGAGTTTGCTTTTAAGTAGTTGGGTGAGTCTTGAGGTGAATTTCTGGATGAGTCTTTGTTTGAGCTCAGTGTGGTTCAGTTTAATTGTCTGGTCGAATCCTAGATATTTGTATGAGTTGGCTTCGTCCATGTGCTCTATTTTGCCAGTTGTTGTGACTGTTCCATTAGTGTTTGTCCATTTACCTCGTTCTATACTGTTGGTTTTGCACTTGTCAAATCCAAATTCCATTTGTATGTCTGTCGATATTATTTCTGTGATTTTGATAAGGGAGTTCATTTGATTTTTTGTAGATGTGTATAGTTTTATATCGTCCATGTAAAACTGATGGTTGACTTTATAGTTATTATTCTGGTTGTATTTGAGTTGGAAACAGCAGCTCGTGTTAGAGAGGGCTTGTGAAATTGGGTTGAGGTATATACAGAACCAGAGGCCACTAAAGGAATCTCCTTGAAAGATGCCTCTATTGATTGGAATTGTGTCGGATGTTAGTTTAGTTGTTGCTGTTTGTATGTGGATGTTAGTGCACCAGTTTTGCATGGCGTTTTTTAGGAAGTGAATGATAGTTGGGCTGATTTTATAGATTTCCAAGACATGTAGGAGCCAGCTGTGCGGTACTTTGTCGAATGTTTTTTTATAGTCTATGTATGTGATAAAGAGGTTGCGTTTATTCTGTAAGGCCTGTTGGTGTATGACCGAGTCTATAATAAGCTGCTCTTTACAGCCTTGGCTGTGTTTTCTGCATCCTTTCTGTTCTTCTGATAATATTTGATAAGTGTCAAGGTGTTCCTGAATGAGTTGCACTATGATGGATGTTATTATTTTGTATAAGGTAGGAAGGCAGGTAATTGGTCTATAATTGGCTGGGTTTAGGGTGTCGTTATTTTTCGGTTTGATGAACGTGATGCCTCTTGTCAGGAAGGTGGGGAGTTCTGAAGGGTTTTGGATAATGTATGTGATTAGTTCAGCGAGTTTGTTATGTAGCACGGTGAATGCTTTTAGCCAGTAATTGTGTATCCCATCAGGGCCTGGAGCTTTCCAGTTATGTGATTTTTTTATTGCAGATTGAACTTTTTCTGTCGATATTATGATATTATTGTTTTGTGTTTCTATGTGGCTATGTCTTTCTTTCAGGTCAGTGATCCAGTTGGCATTGTGATTTACTGGATTGGACCAAATTGATCGCCAAAAGTTGGTAATTTGCTCTTTTGTTGGTATGTTGTAGTCTTTCATTTCATTTATTATTATTATTAGTATTATTATTATTATTATTATTATTATTATTGATATTTCTGCATTTTGCCGACCTGTTCACGCAGAGTTTTGTTGTGCTTGCATTCCTGGTGCTAGTACTTGCATTGTTACGGTTTACCGGTCGTCGTTTACTGGTAATATTGATATTTTCAAAACCCAGATTAATGGTTTGATTGATTTTCCTAATCTTAAATTCAAAGTTCTTGTCTTTCTTGGCGATTTCAATATTGACCTAAATGGAGATACAGGGCATGCTCGTGACTTGAACAATATTTTTAATTTATACGGCCTGAGGCATTACATTGACGTACCAACACGTGTTACGTTCAACACTGGCTCATGTCTGGATAACATTGTTACAAATATTTGCCCTGAGTTGTTTGAAACAGGTGTGTGCGAACCATTGGTATCTGATCATTTGGGGGTTTTCATATCTATTTTAAAGGTTCCCTACTTGGTCTCGGGGAATCAACGGGTGATTCAGGTGTTGAATGATGTCACATTGAACAGTTTTGCCCGGGGTTTGGCTGCGGTCGACTGGACTAGTCTTAATGCTGCGTCTATGGATTCTAATCAAATCGCTCAAACATTGTTGGGCATTCTATGTGTACAAAAAGGTATACACATACCTACCAAGTTACACTCTCGTAGACAAACGCGAGCAAGGTGGTTTGGTCGTGAGCTTAAGATGCGCAGAACAAAAGTGTTTAGATGTAGACGCGCTTTCCAGTCTTCTGGAGGTCTGGAGGATTGGCGTTTGTACTGCAGCATCAGAAAAGTTTACAAGCAAGAGATTAGATCCGCAAAAAGGATTTCGTATTCTGAGGCTATTTTGACGTCAGATAATCAGAATAAAATGATCTGGAACATAGTAAACCAGGAGAGAGAGAACAATAAATGTCGTAATACAGTTTCTGCGTTAACATCTTCTGAATTTAACAGCTTTTTTGCTAACATTGCAGAAAGAATTTCTAGCTCTTCGCCGGCTGCAGTTTCTGATCCCCCTTTGTCGGTGTTTTACCAGCCCTTCTGCCTCTTTCTTCTTACCTCCAGTCGTTGAAGGTGAGATTCAAGCTGCTATATTACAGCTGAAAACTCAACATGCACTGATTGTTATGGTCTGAATAACCGTTTAATAAAGGCTGCTCTTGAACACGTTACTGGTCCTTTAACAGTTTTATTTAATGCTTGCTTGACCGAGGGTAACTGGCCTGGTGAGTTAAAGATTGTTAAGGTTTTGCCGTTGCATAAAAAAGGCGACTTGAACTGTGCCAATAATTTTAGACCGATTTCCATCGTTCCCATTATATCCAAAATTTTTGAAATTATCATCTACCACCGGCTTCTAGAATTTCTTGAGCTTCATTCCATCATTTCTCCTCATCAATTTGGTTTTAGAAAAAATGTCTCAACAATCGATGCTCTTGCAAAGGTGATTGGGACCGTGGTCGATGGCCTTGACGAGCGTCATGGTACTTCTGCTGTTGTGTGCGATCTCGCCAAGGCGTTTGACTGCGTGGACCATTCTCTTTTGCTTGCCAAAATGGAGCATTACGGCATTCGTGGTTTACCATTGGTGCTCATTGGCTCTTACCTTGCCGATAGGACCCAGTATGTCAGCTTTGATGGGCGTGAATCAGTTAATATGCCAATCCGATTTGGAGTTCCACAGGGTTCAGTCTTGGGACCCTTACTGTTTCTAATATTTATTAATGACTTGCCGTCAGCCGTTAACGGATGTACTTGTATTTTATATGCTGACGACACGACACTTCTTTATGATGAAGATGAGTCTGATGAATCTGAACATCTTTCATTAGCAAAAAATTGGTTTGTGGCTAATAGACTTCAATTGAATGAAAGGAAGACCGTCAAAATCACTTTCACCTCGGACAAGCTTACTCATAAGTCACAACCAGTTAAGCTTCTTGGGTTAACACTTGACTCGAGTCTTACCTGGTCTGCTCAAATTGAAGCCTTGTGCTCTGCGGTGTCTTCGCAAATTTACGCACTGCAGCAGCTTCGGCATTGCTTGCAAACCAAAGCCCTTCGTACTGTGTATTTTGGCACCATTCACTCACTTCTCACTTACGGCATTAGATTTTGGGGAAACTCGAGTGGGGCTTATAAAGTTTTCGCTCTTCAGAAATCCGCCGTGAGGATTGTCGGGAATGCTCCTTATGGTTCGCACTGCCTTGCACTGTTTAGGGGGTGCAGGATTTTACCGGTTACTTGTCTGTACATTTTTGAAACATTAGTATTGGTTCACAAAAATAGATCCAATTATAATTCGCACTATAATATTCATACCTACGGCACGAGGAATGCGGTGGATCTTGTGGCTCCTTTCTCTAGGCTTAGGACTACCCAGGCGAATAAACTAAATGTTGAGTTTTACAATGTTTTTATAGAGGTCTCGATCTCCAAAATAAGAGTCTTCGTGAATTTTGTAAATTCGCTAAGATGTTTTTATTGGAACATTGTTTTTATTCTATCGAAGATTTTTTAAAATTTGCGCCCAGAGACCGTCGTTGTTAATTTTATTTTTTAGTTGATGTTTTATTACCTTTAACCCAGTTTTAAATTATTGTTACTTTTCTTTTATTAATTGTTTCAAATATTGTTTTATTCCTTTCATGATGACTGACTTCAAACATAATACATATGTACATGTTGTCAATAAACGTATATCTATCTATCTATCTATCTATTATTACGTTGTACGTTGAGTTTCGTTTCGAACGCTTTCTAGAAACCATCCATGAATTAAGATAATATTTAAAATATGGAGTTACATCTAGGTGAAAAATAGTAAACATTAATGTGGAGAAATTGTTACAAGGACCACTTATCTAACTAATCATATGATTGAATAATGAAGTAAGAAATTATCGTAAAACAGCTCAATCCGACTCTGCTTAAAATCTATTATTATTTTATATCGATATGTTTTATCTTTCTTGAAGATATTATTAATCTGTATAGCTTGCCTTGCAAAATGTGATGAAAGTGATTTGTTTGATTTCAATGATTGCAGGAAAGTGAAATAGTGCGTTGAAAGGATAACTGACCGACGCAATGGAAAACGGTGAGTTAACAAAGATTTTTTAAAACTACAATTAAATAATTTAGAGATATCAAAAATATTGGGATTACGTACATTACGTTCGTTTAAATAAATGAAAGTGTATTCAAAGAAATAATCATCAAAACACCAATTTATAACACAATAGACTGCTAAGTGGAACTCGGTAGCACCTTGTGCTTGATGTGTAGTATGATGTGGCTTCACGATCAAACCATTTCGAAAAAATTGGAAATTTCCATAAAACACCCTTGGGAGTTCAGAACAGGGTCAAAAAATGGGCTCCAGGGATTTTCACAAGCTTACGAATGGTCTATATTACAAGACATAAGACGTCACCCACACCGAGTTAAAGCTGACAGACGGATATAAATATATGATTATATATACAGTATCAGAAAAAAAAATATCTTGGGTATAGACAGAAATCTGTAAGAGCAGCAAGGAACGCGCAGTTATATTATAATAAATACCACCATATATGTAATACTCCTACATTGTTAGCTGTAAGTGGAAGTATCAGACAGTAAGTGATACAGAAAATGCATATTTCTTTCTGCGTCGTGACTTTCGGTGGTGGAAGCTGAAGAACGCTTGTGAACATGCCCGGATATGCGCACAAGGTTCGACATTTCGCAAGAAGGTCAGATGCATATTATGTCTGCACCGTAGTGATTTCGCTCATTTCCAGACCCCACTAGCAATATAGGAGTATTACATATATGAATACCACATAATCGAGAGAGAATGCTGTCCCCCGTCCTGTTAACCCACTCGACTCAAAAGTGCTGTGATCTGACCAATCAAAAATCTACAAAATTGCCAACTTAAATTCAAATCACTTCTAGTTTGAAAACGGTGTCTAGAGTCATTATTTGCAGCCGTGGCTGCGAAAACATTCAAAAATTAAACCACTGAAACATGTCGAGTATTTGCACAACCGCAGAGAAAGTACAAATCGTTAAGTGGTACTTTGGGAGAAAATCTGTAAAAGATACTATAAATCTACCTATAGGGGCGTTCGCAGACAGACATATACCTATGGAAGCGACTGTACTTTCAATTATTCATAAATTAGAAAATTTTGTGTGTGTGTAAAAGCACATACTAAAAAAATTTATTAACATGCATATAATATTTAAAAAAAAATTAATCACAAAATTACACATTTCTACTAAAATTACAACATAATAGTTAATAATAAGTTAATCCAATATGACATCAAATTGCACATTAAATGATTTTAAAACTTTTGACAACAAGAACAACAAATATTTTAATAAAAAGAAGTTAAAACTAGATTCCCCGTTTTCATGAAGACAGGAACAGGTCTGAAGCAAAAAAGAATTGAAATGCAGTACATTAAGTTACCAGAAAAAATATTTTTGTTTGTTAACACTATAATATTTTTTAAGTGTTCAGTTTTTCCAATAATATTTTCTATATGGCCTGAAGGTGGTAAAATATGATAACAAAATCATGCAGTATTGAAAGAAATTTAACGACTTCTCTTTGAAGATAAATCAGACGTGTTTTATCATCATTTTCTTTGAAGAGAGTGAAACTATGGTGAACGTCTAAAATATCTGTCGGCAAATTAGCCTTACATTCCTCGCAATTAAAAGTTATGAAATCAGAAACATAGCTTATTGGTTGAGTGTCAAAATTGGAATCATTTAATTATGTATCTAAAAACGGGAATTCAATATTTTCCAATTCATTAATAGTATTAGAAGTGAATGGTTTTGGTTCATTATGAAAATTTAAAAAAGAATTTAAGTTATCTAATAAACTGCAGTTATCTGCTTCACAATTTGTGTTGTAGTTCATGACTATCATTGTTACAAAAAATAAACTTTCTTTTCACAGACAAAACTGTGTGCTTTAAAAAGCTTGGTTAGTATTACAATGTTCCACTACTTTTGGTGATATATTATGTAAGGGTTGAAAAGGTGTTATATATAAAACAGTTTAATCTAAATAAACTTTATTCTTCAGAATATAAGTGATCAAATTTTTATTATACATTCGATGAATTCCTGTGCTTAAGACACTTGGCAGATGACATCCATCTCGTCAGTGTTACCAACATATAATAAACAATTACCTATTCTATATAATATAACATCCTTCGTTCTATAACAAAAGAGCTGATAATCCTTAAACCTAGCAAGAACTTTGGATTCTCTCTTTGATCATCTAGTAGGTGTACTTCTATCCTGTACTTCTCTGGTTCTCTTGTCAGGTTTGTTTTTTACTGGTTCTTCTATTTCCACTTTAGTTTCTGCTAGCCGCTTCGAGTTACTTTCATTGTAGTTCTCCTCTCTTTTATTCTTCATCTGATCTTCTTTTCCCTCTATTTGGCAGTAATCTTCATTTTCCACCTTTTTTTCTTGACTCTATCTTATTCTTTTCTTCACTGGTTTCGAGATTTTCTGGTTCCGTTTCTTTATTCGTTGGCATCTGTCTGATATTTACTAAGCTTCTTCGCGCCCACAGTATTTTGCACCGAATACTATTTACTCAACGTAGAGTAGTATTCGGTGGTATTCCGCATACACCGACAATACGAAATACGACAAAGATTGTTTTTAACATTACTTTTGCAATTAAAAGCAAAACAAATGCTTCTGCAGCACGCTACACATAACTGCAATACGGATTGCTTGGTATATGAGGGGCGAAGCTCCTTTGGAACTATTTACAAGTCAAGCATCCATTGATTAACGCATTTTGAAAAAACCCAATTTTCCGTTGGGTAAATATTTTTTGGGCGTTTACCCGGTATTTATATTTTTACCCATTGCGAAATGCCCTCGTCCCATCACTAGCAAGTATAAACAAAGAAATGATAGAGAAAAGAAAAAGATATGACAAAAAACATAGAATAAGAAGGCATAGTGTTTTTTACATGAATAAAAGAAGAAATCTGAAACCAGAATAAGTAGCTGTACATTAGATGTAGAATGGAGGAGTTTAGTTTTAGTTAAGTACACCTACTGTCTTTCCTTTGTAACATTTATGTACCCCTTTAACTTTGCATGTATTGTCGTATTTTGTGTTGTAAAGTCGATATGAAAGACACTTTAGCGTGAAACGATTTTCCATATTTATTATTCTGCTTTTTGATTTTTCTACCAATTGTATACGGCACTGAATAATGTGCAACTTGGATGTGAAAGTATTAATTGCAGCATGTCCTTTATTTTTCTTTCTAATATAGTTATAAAATGATTTGTACATTCGTGAATAAATGGGATCCACTTCTCAAAGAAAAATAATTAATGGAATGCGCTTCCCAATGGAAAAAATAAGAGATATGGAACTAAAAAGTACAAGTACTAAAACAAGAGGGATAACTTAAACATTATTTCCATTATATAATACCCTGTAATGTGATAATTAGAAATAAATCTCAAATAATTCTACTATCAATAATTTTTAAAATAAATTCCCTTTGTTTTTTTATCTTCTAACATAGGAGAAATTTTAGACTTTACTACTGATATACGAAATTATTTTAATATGTATGATCCCACTGTTCTAGTTGTATTTTAGAGATTCTAAAAATTTATTTAATACTTAAACTCAATAATCAATCAAATAAGTGCGAAATTGTATCACACCGATAAAACTGTGTTGTGGTTTATAATCATTTATAAGTACTGATAGGAATTTCCAAAAATATCTTTATAGTGACCCAACTTAAACTAACGAGCCAGACATAGATGGAGCCAGATAAATTAGTAACCAATCATATTAAAAGCTATCGTTGTTCCCAATAAAGAGGGTTACATCCTAACAAAATCCTCTTTTTCCAAATTGATGAAGTATTTAGATTTCAAGAATCCTTTGGGGCCGAAGCAAATCAAATATTTAACTGCAATAATTGCTTTTATGTCAACAGCTACACTAGTGTTTTTTGTTAACAAACAATATTTATATATAATAATATCTTAGTATATTTGAATATCCTACAAACTCTTGTATATCTAAATACCTAGATTATCAGATTAAGGAAACTAGGATCAATTTCCTAATACATACACTTTGCTGAAAATGAGCAAATTTTTGTATATTCAAGTAAATTTGTAGTCTTGAATTCAAACAAATTCAATTTGGTTTTACGTTTCCATTGCAAAAAAATGGCCTTCAAGTAAGACAAATGATGTATATAATATCACTAACAGGAGCTTGAAAGGTGAACTGAAAATCTTGATAAAGGATTATAAGTAATGAATTTAGCTAAAGGTGATTTGTTACTCAAAAAATTCAGTATAAAAAACAGTAAGCTGCAAATCTCGTTTGAAACTAACATATTTTCTGCTGAACGAATCTTAAACATATACACACACTAATTTCTAATGCTAAGTTTTTAAAGGTGAACATTATAAATATGAATTAAATGATTTGATTCTATAGTTTATGTAGGGTAAAACCCCCAATTGTTGGCACTTTAACAGATATGCCAGTACATTTCTCGCCACTAAATAAAAATTGAGTATATAGTTTTGATCGCTGTTCTTACAAGTTGATTCACCAATCATTGCCAATGTTAATAAATCTAATAACATTATGGAACTATGACCATGCAATTCAAAAAATATATAAATAATGGAAAACTGCTGTTTTCCAATTATTGGCATCAGATTTCTAATTATTGGCACCCAACTGTTGGCAATGATATTAATTATTGACACCCATGTATTAGCACTTATTACTGATTGACACCCAATCATTGAAAGGGTACCAATTGATTGTAACTGCTATCATACACTAGGGAAGGAAAAATAAGACAAAAAATGTAATATGAAAAAGTGAAATTTATATGTTCATATAAAATAACAAATGATTAACAATCTGTTTCTGATGACAAACTTTACATAGAAAAAACTCTTTGTATCAATTTTTTTTCTTCAAACATCTGACATGGTAGGCACGCATACACTTCTGACATTTTATACCAATGTCTGTCATATATAAATTATTTGTACAGCAGAAACACAAACCTTTAGAGGCAACAATATTATTTTTGGGAATACAAGCTTGGTTATCTGAATCTAGCTGTTTGCCATTGCTCTCTCCTTTGGTCTCAGTAACTGAGTTGGTATTGGTTATAGTTGTGGAAACGTTATCAGTTCTGGGAATAACTAATTCCTGCTCATCTAAAATATTCTTCAAGTTTCTGACGTGCGATAATTTATTTGATGTTTGTTTACTGACCGCTCTAGTTTTTTTGGTACTATTTCGCTTTGGATTTATGTGTTTATTTTCTATAGCTTTCAACATTCTCTTTTGCTTATTCTCTAGTTTCTTCCTCTCCTTTTCTTCTTTTTCCTTCTCCTTCTCTAGGTTTGATTAATCCTGATACTGACAGTCGACAACAGCATTGCATCTTTAGTAAAATTATAATATTTACCTTATTTCTTGATTCTTTCTTCGTTTGTCGTAAACGTCTTTGTTTTCAGTTCTACTTTTCGGTGCCATTTCTTCCTATTCCTGAATAAATAAAGTGATTTTAGTAATGCCAACAAATGAAAAATGCAATTCATTTCTAAACGTAATGTTGACACTAGTGTGACAACATTTAGAGTAGCTTAAATAGATATTCTAAATGTTGGCACCCATAGTATTTAATAAATTTTACTTTATTTTGCCTATTTTTCATAACAGATATGTGTTATAAACTCTAAGGAATATCTAAGTTCCTCAAAAGTTCATTTTGTGGTTTTATAAAGCAAATTTCTGTAGCTTTAGGTTTGGCATATTTTTAACAAATTCTCAATTTTCTTACCTGCTCGGAACACACCAACATATAACTGCTCTCTTCTGCTTCTTCCATCAAACTGAATCAGAAGATACATTTCGTCACCAATAGTAGACGGTGTTGCCAAATTATGAAAAAATATTAGATTATCTTCAATTTACGTTGAATTAAAAATAATCTGGAATTTCCTTCCGTCAGGAGTGCCAACAAATGGCTGAGTGCCAATAATTGGGGGTTTTACCCTATGTGTTTTAACCTTAGACTAGGAAAGGTATAGTCTAAGGTTTTAACTGTATACATTCAGTGAGCTTTTATAAATCCGAATCTCGACGGTATGATCATGTTTCTGAATGTACAGCTAAATGAAATTGAAACATTGTTCCTTTTACTAATTGCCTCAACTAGCTGTTAAATTAAATCTCCCAAATTCGAGGGATTATTCAACGTTTAAGGCTAAGCTTTGAATCTTAACCCAACATTTTATGTGTGTCTACGCCTACGCTGCCTACAAGTGGTATTTTTTGTATGAAAATATGGATTATTTGGAACTTGATGAAAACCTTTGAACTAAAAATGGCTACTTATAAAAATCGTATAACTTTTTAATTATTTTCATAACAATCATTACAAATAATGCCCACGTGTTCTAGCCATAAAAACTTAGAACATTTTTGACAATAAAAACGTGTCTTTCGGCTTTTCTTTGTGCTGCATATAGCGCATCGTCCTGTCTGTCCATCCGGTGGAGCATCTTGTTGGTGTGTAGTGTCATGGTTTCCAGATATTTCGCGAAGTATGTCTCTCAAAGTCATAAAAATACAGTTTTGTTTCTAATTTACTATTTACTTTAAATATATTAATAAAAATATATCAACAATAACATAATATAAAAAAATATGTGCAATTTAATTTACCTCACTACTGTAAAATATTCACTAACAAACTCGTATACAGCAGGCGCGTCCGTCTCATATACCGAATTTTACAATATTTCACCTATGACCGACCGGTATGGCTTAACGTTTAACACTAGTGTGTGGATTGATGATCTAGGAAGTAGAAGGGGGGTGTAGGCGGTAAGACCGTGGGTTATCTGTAGGAAGACCGCGCGTAAACAAAAATCAATAAATTAAAAA
Organism: Galeruca laticollis; assembly: GCA_963921935.1. NCBI lineage: Eukaryota > Metazoa > Arthropoda > Insecta > Coleoptera > Chrysomelidae > Galeruca > Galeruca laticollis. The sequence goes on from OY998178.1 coordinate 147,551,917, forward strand.
TTTCGTCGGTCTCTCAGACATGAAGCGCCCGCTGTAGGGTTAATAACTAAAATATATATATTAGGTGTTTAATTAACACATTTCGGAATTTTAAATGGTATTTTTGACAAAACCCTGTTTTCCCATGTACAGGGTCATCATTTATGTCATTGCTCGGCATACAATTATAATAAATTATCGACGGTAGATTTTAGAATCCTAGGATTACTGCACTAACTAAATACTCCCACAAAAACACTCATTTGTTGGCCAAACAAGTATAATCTAGGTTAAGAATTATGCAAGTGAAGATAGTCACAGTACCAACTTATAGAAAAATTACCAGAACTGTGGCTTAACTTTAATCTAGTTTAAATAAATGACGGTGCACGCCAAACAGTTAATCTAAGATTTAATAAGTTAAACCTGGTTTTGTTAACAGAAGCTTTGCACTAGTACGGTGCAAGTGGACCTTAGTAATACAGTACTTAATTGATATAAACTAAAAGCGAAAGAAATGAACTTTTCTGGGATAGGTCTGCTGCTATTTAAAACATTGTCAAGTTCAATATATTGAGTCAATCCCACAGTTTATGGTTTTGATTAGAGGAAAGTCCAAAACATTTCCCAAAGCGTATTACGCAACCTAGGAGATCGACACAGTCATTCCGCATTGTAAGTTCGTAACCTAATTTTAAATGTATGTTTAACAAGCTGCGCTAAAACATTCAGCTACGTTAAAACGATTATATAATGTATCCAATAAATACTGTTTAAAATTGAATAATTAAATAGTGACGTCATTCTATTATGACACATCGTCAAGGATACGATCTTACCTCACCTAACTATATACCTTGGTTTGCTCCTCCTCTTCGTATCCCTACCTCGCATCCGTTTCTAATGAACTTGCGCGAATTTAAAAAATTCTTCCAGTTGCAAAATCGTTTTGTGAGGGTGTGATCTAGTTTTCCTGATTTGCTCACATATTTTCAAGCAAATTGTTCAAATTCAGAGTGTTCGATGCGACGATCTAAAATTCGTCTTAAATAAAAAATATTGCAGTGTCCGAAACCGGTGTTAATCAGTGGTTATTCAGTCCTGGAAATATCCTTCTATAAATTTTAGATCATTGATAAATCTCGTGATTGTTTAATAATCGGTTTTAAAATGAAGATTTATAAAATGTCTACGTTAAATTTAATTATTAGAAGCTCTAAGACTGGTAATAAATTTAATTTTTGTATTTAAAAAAAAAAGAGAATCTGCAAAGTGAGGTTAATTTTTTGGAACTGTGACGTCGATTCTGAGAAAAAAATAGATACTGTGACTCATTTTTACTTGTATGAACTTTAATTAGTATAAACGTGAGATTGATTATATTTACTTAAAGGATTTTTCTATTAAATGTTCTTACATTCGACTATTATGCATACAAGTGATTTTAATGAATTTATTAAAGTATTTTGTACAATAAATTTGAACAAAATAACTGGAATCTGCACAAATAAGATGCACAATGTGGAATCTTCCTTTGAGACTTCTAGCATTGGTTATCGAGCAAAAAATGATCCTGGAGACTGACATCTGTTTGGAAGATACTTATATCATGGATATATGACGTTTACTTGATATCCCTTTCCACTTGGATGATTCAGATGTTTTATGTAAGTATCACTCTTCTACTATAGTTTGGAAGTATATAGATACCTTTACACATATAGCATTCATAAAATACACAATCAGGCACATTAGTAAAGTCAGTATATTAAATGCTTCAAGTACAATATATCTGTATAGTTCCCATTTTTTATATATAAACACTCAACTTTGCAAATACCTAAACATTTTTTCAAAATATTGTGGATTTAATGTTTATTAAATATTTAACTATATTATCTGCAGTGTTACCTGTTATTTCGATTAAATTTATAGAGTTAGAAAAATTTGCATATTTTGGATAATTACTATATATACCAAAATAATGTCTTTAATATTCCAATATATTACCATCAGTATTTGGCATGGGAATTTTTATCTCATATTTTCTCTTATTTATTGTACTTAAATCAACATTTCTTTTCAGTTTTAGCAGAAAATGTGTATCACTCATTTTAACTAGGGACTTCTTCAACTAATTACTTTCATTCTAATATCTATTTTTGTCATATTTTCGTTTCTTGTCTATTTAATTTCTTATATATAGAAATAGATTGGCATCCCCACCATTTAAACGAAATATCTTTAATGTAGGGAAGAACAAGCACCTCAGAAAAATTATGTTTTGCTGAATTTACCTTGGTCAAAATAGGAAACATAAATAAAACTATTCATTTTTATTAGATAATGTCACTCTGTATCAAGTATCAATATAATATATTTTCACCCATTTACATCACATACAAGCTCAAGGCATCTCATCTCAATATTTTGTATTATATAGAAAGTAAAAAATGTGAAACTTCTTTATAATAAGTACACATATTTATTGTTTTAAAGTCTTTCAAAATCATTTTGCTGTTTAATTATACAAAAATATCTGAATGTCCAGCAAAGAGAAAATGAAAAATTTGAAAATTCAAAATTCTAATTAATACTAGCTTCTTGTACTATTTACATATTTTACATATTTTTTTTATATATATTATAACAGTAAAACATGTCTTATCCAATTGGAAATAGATAATGTTGTTTTAACAAAAGCCTTAGACTATTACAAAAGCCAATATCATATATAAACATTAGTAACATCCAAATACAAAAAAGTGACGTTTACAATATTGTACAAATGTTTAATATTTGCAAATGTTATATTTAGAATCTTATGCTCAGTGTATTTACATAATTAATAACTACTAATGATAAAATAAAAATTGGTATAAACAACAAATACTCTGAATTAAATATTATGATTGTATAAAAGAATTGTCAATATATGTAATAATTTTTTGATATGCATACTTTCTCACAAAACTTTAGTTATAAGCATGTATTTCTTGTTAACATTTACACACTAGGTAAAAGACTATGAGCTGATAATTTGAGTAAATGAACCCCGATATACAATTTGGGGTGAACATGCTATGCCGTTATAGCAAGCTAGATTCATAGTACTCGTTCAGATTATAATAAGCCCCTTGCAACAGAATGCGTTTTATTGACGATTTGAACTTGGTTAGATTCATTTTTTTTAATTTCTCAAGGTAGATGATTGTAAAGTTTGATTCCCAAATAGTCCGGTGATTTTTCGGTACGAGATAGATTGTGTCTAATGATATCAAAATCATGAGCATTCCTGGTAAAATATGTATGATAATCAGAATGTGTTAGAAACCTTAGAGTTGTTTTTAACATAAAGGAGAGTTTTGTATATTAGGATAGATGGTAGGGTTAAAATATAATTTTTCCGAGCCAACAGCGTTACCCCATAGACAGACATTATATGTAAGATGACTATACACCAAAGAATAGTACACACTAATGAGTGTATTCAAATTCGATGTTTTCTTCAGTTGTACAATGGCATAAAATCAGTAATCAACACAATCAATATATTTTGTTTGTGTGCAGTGGCGCGGTCGCTTTATCTAGATACTTAAGTGAAACATGCATTCATCCGATCAGCAGATATATCGTTCCGAAGAATGAATCCGTCAGATCGATCCACTTGCGGATCGAAATCAAAAGGAGTGAATTAGCAAAAGTATCGAAAGTTCCCAATGCTAGTATGTATCTATATCTATCATATGTGCAAGTTTAAAATTACTCGTGTATTTTCAACTAGGGATGTACCGGATCGAGTATTTGGCCGGTCCGGCCGAACCCATATTCCGACCGGACCGCCGGAATTCCGGCTTTATCGGTTCTATCTATCTAAAGCATAAAACTCTATATTATTTTCTTTTTTTGTATACACAGGTCCTTAATTTATTCCGTTCCGTGTTATGAATTATAAATGAATAAAAAATTAAATGTCATTGCTTTGTGTAGTGCCATCTATTATTCTAATAAAGCACACTAGCTTCCAGTAAATAGATCAATGGCTGTAGAGATGCAAAAATAAACAGTGAGGGGTGTTTTATACACAAACTGCAATTAATAATCAATGACAGTATAAAATCTCCAAGAACCGTATCAGATATGATTTCAGATATGGTTAGTTGTGCCCGCCAAATTGTAACTCATGTCAATCAATCTTCTGTAGCATGCAGCAAATTAAGTGAAATACAACAAGAGTTGAATATGGACCAGAAGAAAATTATCCAAGATGTACAAACTCGATGGAACTCCACTTTCTACATGTTAGAGAGGTTACTTGATTTGAAACGTTGTGTAACTATTTATCACACTGAAAATAGCGCTATAAAGTCTATAAACAATTTAACCAATAATCAGTGGGACCAGTTGCAAGCTGTCCTTGGATTACTTAGACCTGATGAGCAGCATGGACTCAGTCATTTCAGAAGTAATGCCAACAATTGCTGTAATTGAAGCGCTACCGTTTGTCCGATAAAATAGAACAGTTATATGGCGTTGGAACTATGAAATAAAGTATAATTATAGGAATGAACCAAAGATTCTCCGATATGGATTCCAAGGACTGCTTTACCATATCGACTATTTTAGATCCCAGATGTAAAGTGTATTTTTTTCGAGTCAGACTATAGTTGAAGATATAACAAACACATTTGTGACAAAAATCACAGAAATTAATAAGAGCAACACCGATGAATCCGAATCTGAAATACAAGAAGATGATGAGGCTAACGTGGTTATTAGTGAAGACGAGGATAAAGAACCATTAGCCGCTATACAAAAGAGAGCGAGGATAATATATGAAAAAAATGATACTGTAACAAGTTCATCTTTTACGCTGTGAAAGTGCTACGATAACTTTGTTCCACTTTCGACACATGCATCCTCTACTAGTGATTCGAAAGGCAATATACTCTATCAACCTGAAGTATATTATGGAGTGATAGAAAGTCAGACCCATTTGAGTGATGGAGCAAGCACAGTGGAACATTTCCTGGTCTAATTAATTTAGTAAAGCAGTTTTTATCATTTCCAGCAACTAGTCATTATTCAGAGAGACTATTTTCGGAAATGGGTAAGATATATGTTGATAATAGGTGTAGACTAAGTTCTGAAAATGCAGACAAGCTCTTATTTATACATCACAATCTAAATAAAATAAATTATGAATATTAGTTTTTGGTTTATATCTTTAATCTTTTATATGTACCTCGGTTTAATACATTCTTGTTTAAAAAATATATTGTAATGATTTACGATTTTCAACTTATTGAAGTTCAAAATATTTTTCTTGCTTTTTTAATATATTTAACCTGTTTTAAAAAAAATATTAATGTTCCGGCCGGATCGCAATCGCGATTCGGCCGGAACGGCAATTCCGGCCTCTGGGCTGGATCGGTCGGATTTAGTGGTACCGCCGAAATTCCGGTACATCCCTATTTTCAACACAACTTAGTAGCTGTTTAAACTTGCAGGTCATCGTCATTTGTTCCAGTCAAGTGAAAAGTTCTCCAATAATAAAAAATAGGTTCTAAATTTTATTCAAATGAATTTCCTAAATCTTAAATCATAGTTAAAAATAATTTTCAAAATTCGTGAAAAACCTTAAATATAAATTACACATCTTATTAAAAAAATGTATGAAAACTGAAGTTCTATCCGGCAATTTCCTTCATTTTTTTTAAATGAAAGGAATTTACACTCAGATATGTCATCCATCATTGAAATTTACTCAACTCCCACCTTACTTAAGTTATACTCAAACGGGATTCTTCCCTGTACATTTCTTATGGGACACATTCACTCAAGCAATTCGAATTCTCACAGCTCCTCTTCCAATGAATGGATCGGGATCATTTCACTCTCAGAACACTCAGTGGATCAAGCTCTTTCTTTTGAGCTATTAACTGTTTAAATTCGTTGAGTTTCAGGAAAGTTATGTGTGCACAAACAACTTTACTTTCAATTTTTTCCAAATACTGCGGCCGACGCACAGCTAATATTGTCTGGAAGGAAGTACTGTAAAATGATTTTATGTAATTATTACACCATCTCGTACATAGTCTATCCTAATGCTGTGGAGCAGCACGGGTCCTCTAGTACAAAGTATAGTAATTTATAGAGATGTGTTGTGATTTCACTGGAACTGGCTTTGTTACTGCTTCTTGCTTGTCACTGTAGTGTTAAGTTTCTGGCCTGATTAAAAAGCAGTGATTTTCTGGAATGGGTTTTAAATAAAGACGCAGGCACTGTTGAGAATAGAATTAGGTACCATAAGTATAAGTAAATGTCGCGTATAAAAATTATGTAACCTAATTTTATTTTTGGGAACAAGAACATAAAATTATTAAAATTCATTTTATCAGATAGAATACAAGTTTTAATTTAAATAAATAGACACATATTGAAACAGTAACAATGTGAAAAATAAACATAAACAACAAAAGCCTAAACTAAATTAAAAAATGTAATAAAAATCAAAAAGAAATGGTTTTACACTTGGTAAAAAACGGAACACAGTTATTACGAATTAACATTTAAAAATACCAGTCTTTTCACTGTTTCGGCGCTGAGACGTGATCTTCGGTCAGATAGAATCTAACCTGTTTTTGAAAATACATGTTCACAAGGTACAGATGTTGGAACCTTACCTAATTTTTCAACAGCAACTTTAGATAGGTATGGATAGTTATAGGTATGTTCACACCACCAAACCAGTGGATCTTTGTCTCTTTCTAGAAGTCCATCTTCTAGAAAATGGTGTACTTCAACGGTGACTCTAGACTCTGAATTTTATTGGCAACTAGATTTATAACAAGCTTCTTGGTATAGTCTGCTACAGATTCATTAGAAAAACCAACATTTTTAAACCTAGTGTCAAAAAATGTTGCAATGGTTAATGTTCTACTACTTTCTAAAGCTCTATGCCGTTGATCTGTATTGTTCAACATTCTGGATACCATAGTGAGGGCTAAAGTACATAATGTTTCGTTTTTTAACTCAATAAGCATATTTTCAAGCCCTTTGGTAATGATTATAATAGACGGTAATAGAAGGTAATTATCACCACTAACAATTTTGGTAACAGCTTCCATAGGTTCTAACACTTGTTTTATATATTTCAATAGCTGCCACTCTTCAACCACTATAACTGATAAATTGTCTTTATTTAATCATGCCAGAATGGTTTTTACAGCTTCTTCTAGTTCTAAAATCCTCTCTACCATATAAAACGTAGAATTCCATCTGGTAATAACATCTTGAAACAACTTTTTGGGATCTTTTCCGGACTGTTTTTGTATATCTAACAGTTTTGTGGTTGCAGTCATACTCCTTTTGAAATGGGCGACTACATTTCTAATTTTTATTTTTCCGTCCAACCTTTCTAATATGCGAGAAAAATATTGGTTTACCCCAAAAAAAGTTGGAATTTTGAAAAAAAAAAATATGAGTTATTTTCACGTTTTCCATCAAGAACAACATGAAAAAATGGTCTTTAGGTAAAAATCCTGTGTGTATGTTGTCGTCGTTGTTGTCGGCCACTTTTCGTTACATGTTTTGTTAGCACGATACAGTCTCCGGAGTGCAACAAGTCACTAATTTTATGATTGAATATTGTTCAGGACATCGCACAGATGAACCCTATTGATTTTAAGCTCACCAGAGCGAGTGCTATGGTACTCGAAGTATGACATTTTTGTCATTTTTTGAGAAATTTCAGTTTATTAGCACAGTACAGCCTCTGGAGTGCAACAAGTCACCGATTTTATGACTGAATAATATTCAGAACATCTTACAGATAAAACCGATTGATTTTCAGCTCACTAGAGCCAGTACAACAGGTGCTATAGTACTTTAAGTATGACATTTTTGTCATTTTTTGAGAAATTTCAGTTTGTTAGCATGATACAGCCTCTGGAGTATACCAATTTTATGATTGGATATTATTCAGGGCGTCTCAAAGATGAACCATGTTGATATTCAGCTCACTAAAGCCAGTATAACGAGTGCTATGGTACTTGAAATACCAATATTTGTCATTTTTGGAGAATTTTCACTTTGTTACCACGATACAGCCTCCATAGTATATAAAATTGACTTTTATGATTGAACATTATTCAGGACTTCTTATAGATGACAAGCTTATTGATTCTTAGCTCACCAGATCTAGTACAACGGGTGCTATGGTACCTGAAGTGCCACATTTTTGGTCCTTTTTGGAGAAATTTCGGGTTGTTAGTACGATACAGCCTCCAGAGTGTATACAAGTGACCAATTTTATAATTGGATATTTTTCAAGGTGCCTCACAGATGTACCCTATTGATTATCGGCTGACTAGAGTGAGTACAGCGGGTCCTATAAATCCAGATATACTACATTTTTGGTTACTTTTGGGGAAATTTCAGTTTGTTAGCACAATTCATCCCCCGAAGTGTATACAAGTGACCAATTTTATGATAGAATATTGTCCAGGGCATCTCACAGATGCGGAAAAATAAGTTTTAATCTTTAAAACCGTATATTTTTATGAGGTCTTTGACAACAGTAATGGCATCATGTGCAATTAAGTTTAATGTGTGGGCATAGTATCCAAAATGTTTCCACTGCAGATCTTTAATTGCTTTTGTTATGTTAGCAGCATTATCTGTAACTGCCAACAAAATTTTATTTTCTACTCCCCATGTCATCATGATTTTTTTAAGTTCACTTGCCAAATTTTCTCTTGTGTGTGATTGGGGAAAGCAGGAACAATCTAACAACAATGAATTCAACTGAACGCTCTGTGTATGGGCGAGAGTTGCTTCATATACTGCAGGTAACAAAGTATTGCTTATTATTTTTCTACTTGGTAATTGATAGCCGGGATTTAAAGCACTTACATAATTTCGGAATCCTTTATCCTCAACTATGCTAAACGATTGATAATCCTTAGTAATAAGATTTACTAAACATCTATCAATTTTGTTTTGTGCAACCAGAGCTACAGTTTTTGGCGTATATTCTAATGTCATTTGTTTAATTCTTTTACTAGAAGAAGGTGCCTCCACATTCAAAAGATCTTCATTCTTCTTGGCAGTCTCCACTTCACTTGTAGATGTTGATGTTATACTTTTTGTATTTTCTGGTATATTTTCATTTTCAAATCTTACTAAAGGGTGCTTTCTTTCTAAATGTTTTTTAAATTTGAAGATGAACTCTTATAACTGATTACGGTACTGCATAAATTACAAGTGGCCTTTCCAGTACCATCGACTTTAAAATAATTCCACAAAACAGATCTATTACTTCTTTTCATAATTATGAGTGACTATAAAAGCTTTTCAAACAGTAGGAATTTAATTTGCACTGCTACTTCTAAACCAATACAATAACGAACAAAATAATTTTAATTTAAGAAATTAACATCTTTCCTCTTTAACTTGTGGGAATCACATAAAATCTGCACAGAAGCAAATACTATAAATACCGGTTTTAAGTTGCAAATCAAAGACGCTATTGCCATAGTTGCCAGCCAACCAACTCATAACAATCCATTTATTTCTATACCATAAGGGACCGCTTCAGCTTTTGTAACATTAACTTTGTGTACAAACAGAAACGGGTAACTTGATATTGATTTGTGTTCATTGTTCTTGACATTCTTGTTCCTAATGTTGAAACAGTTCCGAAAAAAACGTTTTTTGTCACGGCTTTTTTGTTGGAATGGGAATGTTTGTCACGGCTCCTTGAGAATCACCCCTTTAACCCATCTCTAGCAATTTATGTAAAAGATGTGATTTTTTAAAGAACATGCTGTAATGCATAGTTTTTTACGTTACTGCCCAACCATATCTAAGATGCGAGAAAAGTTTTTGTTTATCCCAAAAAAAGTTGGATTTTTTTAATCTTACCGTTTTTCAGCGAGAAAAACACAAACGGTTTTTTAAAAATCTTGTGTATGTTGTCGAAATCAACCACTTTTAGGAACCGTATTGATTTTCAGCTCGCCAGAGCCAGTATAACGGGTCCTATGAATCCAGATATACGACATTTTTAGAGAAATTTCGGTTTGTTAGCAAAATACAGCCTCCAGAGTGTATAAGTGTGGAAATAGTATATTGTGCAACAAGTGGGGAAAGTTCAATTTCACGAGTGTGGAAGTTTGTGGCACTAGCCTGAAGGGTGAGTGCCACAAACACACAAGTGAAAAAAGTACTTTTCCCACATGTTGCACACTATACTTTTTCTACAACTGTACAAATTTAAAGAATATAAGTAAATAGTTTTGTAGAAATAATCTAGGCATCGAAGATCCCCTGCTGAAAGCGGCTAGGCATCGAGTATCCCCAACTGGACTCTCCATATAAATGTATGTAGTGTGGGCAAAGTGCCGTGAGAAATAATATTTCCCACAGTATGAACAACAGATGGTTTTGAAATTCAGTAAGCTATGAGAAAACGCTACTTTTCATAGCAGTTGTAGAAAAAGTTATTTTTAATCTTTAAAACTGTTTATTTATAAATTGGGTGCCTTCAGCATCAACTACTATGGTTAATTAGCATATGTTCTTTGCAGGCTTTGTTTGGTTTTTCTGTCCCCATTAAAGAAGGGCAATGTTAACTGAAACCCAAAAGTGTAGTAGAGTGCAGATTTACACCTGTGTTTTTAAAACTAATTTCTTAGAAAATATTTCTGGTGCAGGTGGGAATTGAAATTAGATCTCACAATCCAGACACCAGTGTGCCATTCATCCATTATTATTGAAAACATTAATAATTGCTAATTGTCTGTAGAAACCACCTCTTGAATGTCAAAGATCTAAGTACATAGTCCCTCACCACTCTAATATTTTATATGTATATCGCACCTAAACATTTTAAACTTTACTGTCAAATATTGGAGACTTGAAAAATCACTTTATGCTTTTTTTAACAGTATCAAACTATAGTATGAATTATATTTAGTTCCAATGATATTTGTTCCATTTTTGCCATCTCATGCTGTATAAAAACGAAATTGTTTTTGTGAATCCACATTAACCTTGTTTTTAAAAATAAACTGGACTGTAATAAATTGAATGAATAAAACAATCAGACCAATAATGACTCCCAATTAAGTGAATTGAAATCTAGACGCAAAAATAACAAATTGGATGGAATCAATAGAATGAATGTGTATAGCCAGTGACTCAAAACTGAAAAACAATTGCCTTAGGAATGTGTGATTAAAAACAAAAGTACTTTAATTCATTTGTTATTTCCAAATTCCTAGAGTGAAAATTAACATAGTGTGGTCATAATTCGGCATCATAATATTATTAGTAAGGAAAAATAACATAGGAGAATAGGATATCTTGTTATAAATTTGAAATACATTATTAGGACAAACTAGAGCTGCAGGGTTTAGTTAGAAGGGTATGGACAAAGGAAAATACAGTAAAAATATTGGTAAAAAGGTTAATTTTGAAAAAAAACATGAGCTGGAAACAGTTCTTGGTCCAAAGGTGGGGTATATAATAAAGTGGTCATCTGTAGCAGACTTAGTGTAAGAGGAATATTGAGTTTGGCTGAAACATAGTTGTTGGCCCATAGGCAATTGGTCACCTGGGACAGACAGACAGGCTTTGTATAAAAGAGGAATATTGAGTATGGCCGAAACATGACCAAGTTCATAAGATTAGCATATATTGGGAAATCCAAGAATGGCACGGATTTAATTTATGAAATTGGGTGATAGGCTATTTACAACTTTCAAGAGATGAATGTTGCCGCTTGGAGGAAGTGGACAATAAATAATGTCTTAATTTTTTTATAAGAAATTCATCTATTTATAGTTAGAATTCCAATTGTTGGTAGGCAGGTTTGTGTAAATATTTTTCGGTAGAGCAAATAAAATGGTATTCTTAATAAATTTTGAAGAAAAATTTAAATTAAAACATTGCTCATATATAGTTTTCACTTTGCAGTGATGAAATTTATGTTTCCTTAAATTATTAATTTAAAATCCAACATTGTTTGGATAAGTAACCCACTTATCATTAATCCTCGGCAAGTGGTGCATTAAAATGTTATGTCAATACCTATAAAGGTAGAATTTTCTTAAACATGAGACTTGGCACTCTTAATTCACCACTGCTTTTTGTATTGGCTGACTCTTATTATAAAAACATTAGTTCTCTTTATTCATAAAAACTCAGTAATTACGAATCACAACTGTACATCAAACTTATGTGAATATTTAAATCCATGTACATGTTTGTGCCTTTATTAGGTATTCATTTAAAAATAAACACATTTACACAATTCCTTAATTATTAAAACTGAAATTGATTACGTTTTTGATAATATTGGTGCATTAAATAGACCATTGTTTGGATTAAAGCAATGTTTTAATATTTGTATTTCGTATTCAATGTTATAGCAATTACTTTTATTATAATAATACCTGGAAATAATTAAATATTAATTGTTTACATTTTTTATCTTATTGTGAATTGGCTGTTGGACTTATTTATATCTATAAATAGATGCAGGTATTTCCTAACATGGCTATACCAAACTGTGTTTATATTTCTGAATTAAACTTACTATGTAGTTGTTTCAGAAAAGATTTTAATTCAATTAAAAGTTTTTTTAATTTGATTTCATGTGGCCAGCTATGGCCATTAGCACAATGTACAGTAAATTACAATAGATTAAAAATATATCATGTGAAAATAATTACAAACAATAATGAACTATAAGTCTTTGAATTTTATTCAGAAGGTTCTCTTCTTATAGAAACTGGATGGCTGTGGTGATTTGGTGTGCACTAGTTAGGATATCCTTAATGTCGGTTTTCATTCCATGCTGCTGATGTCGTTTAGTATAATAGGGGAAATCTACAAGAATGTGTTGAATGTCAAGTAGAGATTGGCAGTTTTGCTGGGGGGAAGAGGTTATAAGGTGGCCATGAGTGAGTCAAGTATGACCAATACGCAGTCTTCTTGTGACGACCATCACGTTTCTCCGTAGATCGGGGATGTCAAACTGTTCAATAGTCGATGTATTTTCTTTAAAAATGTGAAGGAATGGTTCCTATGGTTTAGTCATTTCTTCCATATAAGTTTTGTCATAGTGAATTTTAGGTGTCTATAGATTTGCAGAATAATAGTTATAGCAGTAGATGAGGCAACTTCTTTAGCAAGGTGATCGGTGTTTTCATTAACAGTTATACCAATGTGTGAGGGTATCCATATAATAGTGATAGTTACATCATGAGAAATAACCACTTGATAGGTGTCATAGATGCGTTGAACAAGGGGATGATTGTGAATAAATTGTTGATGGAGTGAATAGATGAGAGAGAGAGTCTGCAAATAGCAACTTGTTGATGGGGGATTACGCAGAAATTGAAGGTTTATAAAATAGCGAATAATTCACTGGTGTGAACGCTACAAGAGGCTGGGATTCGGTAGGATTCCACGGCTGTTTGCATAGTGGTTTCTAAGAAGGATTATGAGTTCGTGACTGGTTTCTTCCTTGCTGAACTTGGTGAGTGAGATGTTACATCTTGGGAGTGTTTTGGTCCAGGGTGAGTTATGTGGGATGGGATAGGGATCATTGAGTGTGAGGTATTAATGTTTGAAGGAGGGGGATGGTATGTATGCGCGGGTTGGGTGGTGGGGAGCTAAGAATGTGAGGTATTCTGGTTATTAAAGAGGAAACTGGATTAGGGGGGGTTGGAGGAGGTCGTGGCTGCATAAAAAAGGAGTAGATATTGACGTCTAAGTCAGAGTGGAGGTTTATTAGCCCCAAGGCCAATGCTCTCTGCTGGACTAGAGGGAAATGTGCCTAAACAAAGTCGGATGGCAATGGCAGTATTATGTACAGAGTTCAGGGTTTTTAGGACGTTTTTGGATGCTGACATATATGCGATACTGCCATAATCGAGTTTGTATCAAATGAGAGCCCTGTATATTTTCAGGAGGGTATATTTGCTAGCTCCCCACTGATAGTGAGAGAGTGCTTTGATGATATTCAACAGTTTTAGGCAGCTCTGGTTTTTTCAACAAAGTCAGGAATCGAATATCACTTCTAGAATTTTGCAGTGTTCAGCGATTGGGAGAGAGTGGTTGTTCACTAAAATTTCAGATTAAGGGGATGCTGAATCATATGAGCTTTGATTTTGTAGTGGGGATGGAAAGGCCAAGTGAAGATATTCTACTATGTAATAACTAAATATCTATACGTCATTGTATGTGGAGACTTCAATATTAATTTTATTGGAACAAATCATCATAAAGAACAACTGTTTGATATTTTTGAAACATTCAATCTTACTTTGTTGTACAATGAACCAACACGTGTTGCAAAGTATGCAAATACAATAACATCAAGTGGCCTGGACTATGTTGTCAGTAATATTGGAAATGTTATTGGTAAAGTCACCAGTCAAGATATCTCAGATCATTATGCACAAATTATTACGTGGACGATGCAAAACTTGATCAAAACTGAGGTAAATACCTACATATTAGCACAAAAGTTTAACACCAGCACCCTACACGAATTTAAAAATATTTATGTGAGATATGATCTTGAACAGTCAGGAGTCAGATATTGACACTGCCTTTAACACATTTATGACAAATTTCCAATGGTGTTTTGATGTAGCATTTCCAAAACAAAAATTATTTAAGCACGTTCAAAAAACAAAAAAAGGTCCATTTTCACCTCAACTTCTCTCAGAACTTGAACAACTCAAAATCTGAACTGGTTAAGGCACAGAGACAATGATCCTGCCCTGACAGAAATTATAAAAAATTCAAAAAATCACTTTACATAAAAATATCTAACGAAAAAATACTTCACTATTCAAAAATTATTGACAACTCTAACAATAGAGCAAAGTCTCTTTGGAGCCCTGTAAACACAAAAATGGGTAGACATAAAAAAGAGTCAGAAATAGTACTATCTGATTCCGGAACAAGTATTACAAATAAAAGTGAAATTGTCAATTGTTTCCCTGGTTATTTTGCAACATCTGTTCGTGATATGATTAGTGAATGTAACTTTGCCGACGATATTTGTACGACATCTAGGATACATAATCCACATTCTATGTTCTTAGTGCCAGTCAATGAACATGACGTAAAAAAATATAATTTTTAATCTTAATAAAAAATATTCGACAGGACTTGACGGAATCCCCTGTCTGGTATTGAGAGAATGCGTAGACACCATATCTTGTCAACTAGCCCATATGATAAATCTATCTGTGGTGTAAGGGAAATTTCCTACTAAACTCAAAAAGAAAAAAGAGCAAAATCGTACCCGTATTCAAAAAAGATTACCCCCAATGTGTTGAAAACTATAGAATGATTTCTTTGCTTAGCTCGTTCTCTAAAATAATTGAGAATTATAACCCCATCACAGGATGGTTTTCAAAAAAATTCAATAGAAACTGCATCAACTGAACTGGTACAATATATTCATGAAAACATTGACCAAAACAAATACTTGGTGGGTAAATTTTTTTATCTGACTCGTGCATTTGACACTATCAATCCCCACTATTTATCCCTGAAAATAGAAGCAATGGGCATTCGAGGTCCAATCCAATCGTGGATTAATTCCTACATGTCTGGTAGAACACGCAGAGTGCAGATCGGGGATGAATTATCAGATGAATTTAGCAGCTCCATTGGTACCCCACAAGGTGGTGTCCTGGGACCACTTTTGTTTCTTCTTTACATAAACGACCTACCCTTATACATCTCCCACGGACGTATTTTTATATATGCAGATGATACCTCAGTTATAATTGCGGCCGACAGTTTAGATGAGTTACTCAAAAAAATAAGGAAAATCATGAAAGAGTTCACCTCTTGGTGTCAAAGGAATCACCTTATTATAAATGAGGGCAAAACTGTTTTTGTTCAATTTACATCACCACTCAAGGAAGGCAATGCCATTGTTTTTGATTTTAATAATTGCACGTTCAACACTTCTGAAAATTCAAAATTTCAGGGAATGGAATTGGTTGGTAAATTGAATTTTAATAATCACGTTGACTATGTATTTAGAAGGTTGAGCAGACTATATTTTGCTTTTAATAGTTCAAAATCATATTTATGTCAAGATTATTTACTAAATTTGTATTAGCGCTAATATATTCTGTAATTGGCTGTAATGTAATTGTGTGGGGCAGAGCAAGTGAGGTTGGGTGAGTATTTATTCTCCAAAAGAGATTTATCCGTTTGATCTTTGGCTTAGGCTATAAGGAATCCTGTAGGAGCACCTTTAAGAGCAATAGCATTCTGACATTCACAGGTATATATCTCTACAAACTTCTGATCTACACCTTTATTAACAAAAACAACCTTCAGAAAAATAGTGTCATACATGATCACGATACGAGATCTAAGAGTGATATTCACTTGAACAAATTTAATCGTTCCCGATTGAAGAAGTTGCCAACATATGCCGGGGGTGAATTATTTTATCAGTTACCAGATGATATTAAGCAAATAAACCATCTCAAAAAATTTAAAACTAGTCTTAAAAGGTTTCTAATACAATATTGTTTTTACTCGCTGGATGAATTTAATGCGTGGCGTAGCATCTCTCAATCCTAATTACTTATCTAATTTTTTGGATCTTTTAATATTTAAAATTTTAAAAACGTAACCATTTATTTATTTTATTTGTTTCATTTTCTTCATATTCTTGTTTATACCAAATGATTGTTACATTTGCCTGTATACATTTAAATTTTAATTGTTTTAACTATAGTTTTATACTGTATCTGACTTGTCTTATGTCATATGTATGATGGTAAAGACTAATAAATTATCTATCTATCTATCTAATAGGTTCACAGCAGGAGTTTGCATGTAGTAGGTGTCGAGGTGCAGTGACAGTAGATAACAAGGTCGTCTGCATATACAGCAGATTTGACAGGGGAGGGAAGATTGTTACATAAATGACTAATAATGAATAATGTAGTGCTAAGAATTGAGCCCAGGGGAACATTGTCTTGTTGGACATGAGTTAATGATAGGTAGCCATTTACTGAGACCCTAAAGGATCAATTACTAAGAAAGTGTCTGATAAATGAGAAAATGTTACCACTGAGGCCATAAATTGAAAGTTTATCAATAATCGTCTGCCTTAGTAAGGTGTCAAAAAGTGCAGCTTTAATGTCAAAGACAGAGGCTCACACCTCTTATTTACGATTTATAACATCAGCAATGTAGGTTTGTAAGACTGCGAGGTTATCTCTTGTGGATCAGTGACTATGGAAACCGGGTTGTTCTTTTGGTAAGATTTGGTGTTTTTTGATAAACCTAACCTAACCACATGAGTCATCTGTTTATCATCTTTTCCATTAATATAGGTGGATATGTTTTTAAGAAAGATGTAAGGTATGTCGTCAGGACCAACAGCAAAGTTTTTATTTATGATAAGGCGGTTGTTTAATAAATGAAAATGGTGAATTAATACCGTCAATATCTTGTAGGTGAGGTAAAGTGAGTTTGGGGGAGGCAGACTCATGAAGAATGGATGTAAAGAGGGGCTTGAGTTTGTTTTGAAAGTTTTCATCAAATTTATCAGCAAAGATGTCCGAAATAGTTTGGCTATTGGCTGTTAAAAAAAAGATGGGTAATTTTAGTATTCGTTTTGTGACCTTGGACCTGTCGAATTTTCTTCTGTGTTTAGGAGGGGCTTGAATTATTATGCAATGCTGTTACATAATTATGCCAGGGATTTTTTATGAATTTTTAATGGATGATAATGTATGTCCATGTAGTGTGTTTGACGGAATAAATAATTCTACACTACTATCTGAAGGCCAGGGGCCGCTCATGCCCAATGGTTAACAATCCGTAACTTTTATAGGGACGACCTGTACAATCTAAAGATAGCAAAAATGAGTTTTTCAATCGATTTTTTAACAAATAGGTACTCTTTGTTTAACTCACGATAAAATGTATGGTTTAGGAGATATGTAGATTTTTTGATCGTTGTACATGCCAAGGAAACCCTTCACCGTTCTGAAGAAAATTATCATTAATTGTAATTATTTATTGAAAATACTTACATGATGTATCAAAACACAATCAAACATTTCTAATTGAACTACATACTCTCGAACATCGTGTTACTTACATAAGGAAAAAATTGAAACGTAGAAAAATTTAGTTGGTTAACCTACAACTTATCAAATGAAAACAAAAAAAAACTATAATATAGTTCGAAGTGGGCACCTTGCACTTCTACACTTCCTGAGTCTACGGAGGATATTTCTTTGAACTTGGAAGAGCATTCCAAGATTCTGCCTTATAGTGCCACAATGGAAGTTTATTCTATCGATCATTTCGTTCCTTGTGTTTACCAGTGTTGTATATACCAAACACCATACAATATACTAAATTTTTCTACATTTCAATTTTTTCCTTATGTAAGTAACACGATGTTCGACAGTATGCAGTCCAATTAGAAATGTTTGATTGTGTTTTAATACCTCATGTAAGTATTTTCAATAAATAATTACAATTAATGATAATTTTCTTCATAATGTGTCTCTATGGCGAATGGTTTCCTTGGCATGTTCAACGATCTAAAAATCTACATATCTCCTAAACTATAAATTTTATCGAGTATCTTTTTGTTGAAAAATCCATTTTTGCTATCTTTGGATTGTACAGGTTGTCCCTGTAAAAATTACGGATTGTTAACCATTGAGCATGAGCCGCCCCTGGCCTTCAGATAGTAGTGTAGAATTATGTATTCCATAAAACACGTAATCATCCATTAAAAATTCATGTTTCAATGTATAATTTAGAAAATATACGTAAATATAAGTTCTGATTTCGCAACTTTAAAGGCCTACAACTCTCAAACGAAGGGTCGTATGAAAAAAAATTTTTATGTCACATTATTTTCACGTCATCTACTCATTCCCGAATTTTTTGCATCAAGTTCAGGAACACCCTGTATATTAAGATTTTATGTTATAGTCAGATCTTCTTCTCAGTAGCCAATGTAGTGTTCGGAACTTTAGGTTGATCTACTTTCGTTTCTTGGCTAACTGTTCCCTCTAATTGAGTTTAGAGTCTAAATATAATTCCAGGTAGTTGACACAAGAAGTTACAGGTATCGCTATGTTGTTAATAGTAACCGGAGGACATTGGCTTTTCCTTAGTGTAAGTGTTATGTGCTGGGATTAGTTATCATTAATTTTTATTCTCCAGTGGTCAAGCCATTCTTCTATCTGGAATAAGTGGTCTTGGAGATTGGCAAAAGCTATTATTGGATCTTCATATATAGCCAGTATCACAATGTCATCAGCAAATATCCCTGTCATAGTATAGTCTGAGGTTGGGATGTCAGACGTATTTATCAGGTACAGGACTGGTCCTAGAACACTGCCTTGAGGAACTCCAGCTTTAATAGGTTGGAATTCAGAGGTTTCATTACTAACTATTGTTCTGAAGGTTTTGTTGGTTAGATAAGACTGTAGTAGAGTGAAATATGTATTTGGTAGACAGAGTTCAATTTTATTTAATAGACCTTTACATAACCGACTTTATCGAAAGCCTGGCTCATGTCTGCAGAGCAGTATTTTTTTTCTTGTATACTTGTGTTAATGACCTGCACTACTCAATGACACTGTTGAACTATACAGTATTTGTGGCGAAATCCGAATTAGTGATCTGGGTTTACATTTAGGATAGAGTGTATATTATGCTGTAATACCAACTTTGATAAGGTTGATACTAGGCTGATTGGTATGTATGATGTGACTTCCTGTAGCTGTTTCCCTGGTTTTGGAATGAGGATAATTTCAGATTTTTTAAGTTCCTTGGGCCAGAAGTGTATTCTGAATATAGCGTAAAATATGTATGTTAACATTACTAAAGCTTTAATAGGTAGTTCTTTTAGCATTATCGGAGTTATCATATCAATTCCTGGTGCCTTTTTATTTTTTAAGAGTTTAATTTTTTTCTTTAATTTCTTTCGGGCTTGTGACTTTTATTGATGTTTGTCTCATGTCTGTATTATTGAGTGAAGCATTATTGGATTGTTTTGTAGGGGGAAGTTGTTGGAGTGAAAACATTCTTCAAATGTTGGGCAAAAAGGTTGGCTTTTTCTTTGCTGCTTCTAGCCCACGTGTTTATTCTTAGAGGAGACGTTGGTGGTATTTATTTTCTTCAATATTTGATTAGTTTCCAGATGGAATGATTGTATTGGTTGAGGTTTGTTATGTGTTGGGAGTAGCCATTATCGCATGCCTCTTTAATTTTTAGTTTGAGTACATTACTTACATGATTGAACTCCCTTTTATCATTTGGGGTATGACTCCGCTGTGTGTGTTTTTTTATTTCAACCGGAATATTTATTGTTCTGATCTGCTCTTCTATCTGGGGAATAGATATTTTTGCCGCCTCATGTATTGTTTTGATTAGTCTATTTGTCACATCTTCTATGTCTTCAGGAACTTTTAATCATATTTACAGGTTTATGTTATGTTTGCATAATTTGAGCTATTTGACATTTATTGGGGATGCACTGAGAGTTACTGTGATTGGAGTATGATACGAAGAAAGGTCGTAGTTGGATATTACATCAGTATAAGTTGAACTTATGCCTTTGGTTAGAAAGAAATTTAGCAGGTTAGGTAATTAGTTGGGGTCGCTCGGCCATTTCGTCGAGGTGCCTATTGATATGAACGAGCATTTTTTCTCTTGTGAAAGGTTTGCCAGTTCTATACCTTTTGTGAAGGTAATTCTTGAGCCCCATAGTGTGTTATTGCTGTTATAGTCACCTCCTGCTATAAAGTTTGGTCCTAGTGTTTGAAAAAGACTTAAGTAGTCTTCTTTTTTTAAGTTGTGGCTGGTGAACAGTATTCTAAAGTAATTGTTAGTTCGTATGGAAATGTCATGACTTTCACTGAGGTAGCTTCTACTTGGTGTGTTTCATACTTGGGCATTTTGTGATGCTTAATTGTCGACTTTATTAATAATGCTGTGCCAGCATGTGCCATATTGTCCAGATGGTTGGTGTAATATAGGTTGTAGTTATGGATTTTGAAGAAAGATTTATCAGTGAAATGTGTTTCACTCATTAGTAAAATGTGTATAATGTCATGTTGGTGAAAAATTATTTATCTTGTCTTTGTGTTGGATAATTCCGTTGGCATTCCATAATGCTAGTCTAACTGACTTTGACATTAGCATATTCATGACCATAGAGTTTTGTTGTAACAGTTGGTTGAACGTGTTTTTGAATTCGTCTAAAAATTTAGTGTTGACCGTATTTTCCTCTGTTCCTATTTTTGTTGTTTGACCCTTCACTGCATTTGCATATCTATTTTGGTGAAGAGAGTTGCTTGGAGGAGTGGTTTGTTGTGGTTCATTTGGGTACTGGTTGTGTTGTAGTGTAACTCGGTTTTGATTTTCTGCTCTTGTTCTATTGTTCTTGCAATGTTTTTGATAAAACTCACATCCCTTGTAGTTGGCTGGATGTGAGCCACCACATAGAACATAAAGCATAGGTTGCTGGAGTGTTCTTGCTTTTTTTACATACCTTAGTGTCATGTGAGCCTCCACATTTTACAAATGGTTAATTGCACTACGATTTGGTGTGTCCATACATTTGACATCGTAAGCATTGGGCTATGTTTTTGTCTCCTCTGATCGGCTCAACTACTATTATTCTGCTCTGTAGTCCTTTTATTTCATATATATCCTTGTTATTTTTAGCTGGTTCGTCTATGAAAAACATGTTTAGCAGTTCTTTGGTTTGTCTATGTTTAATATTTACAATATTTCTGACTTTGTGGTTTATACCTTTTAAATATTTTTTATGTCGTTTGGGTCTGTGGTGTGATGGAGATGTTTGATAACTATCCTGTAGGCCCTGTGTTCTTTTGGTTGGTACATATGGTGTACTACATTTGTTTTCCATCACGTATTTAGCTAATGCTCTATAAGCCTCTGCAGTTGTAGGGTTTATTTTAATTACATTATCCGCCATAGTTTTTGTGTGGTAATGGTCTTAATTTAGGATTTCTTCCATGCTAGTTTCCTTGCCCGAGTAATCTTTAATTCCATGCATGAAGATTGGAGGTGGTTTTTGGTTATTTTTTTCTGATGTATTATTACTTTTTTCAGGTGCTATTTATGTTGCTTAGGGCAACGTCATTCTTTGTTCTGTCTTTGTTGGAGGTGTTTTTTTTCTTTTGACACTTACCGAGACACTTACAGTTTGCCACGGGTTGTCGTTAGAGCATTCTGTTTCATCTTCGGAGGACATCGTGTAGACTATCCAATTTCTGTTTTGGGTAATCAGTTGGCTGTAATATCCATGATTTGGCAGAGCATAATTAGTATTTGTTGGGAACATCGAGGTTTGTGGGGATTGTGTGGTATACACTTGTATTGGTGCAAAGTTTGGTAATTTATTCAACTATGCTTGACTCGTTTGCATTTGTGGATCACCTTGTATAAATATTGGCTGTCCATTGTTATCAAATCCGGTGAGGTTTGTCTATGCGTATTTTGTTTTTATAGTTTATATGGATTGTTTTCATCACTTCACAATTATCACAAAAAGTTTACATTTCCATTAAATATAAAAACTTATCTCTGTACAAATATGTGTGTCCCAACTCATTAACTTTTTTACCACACTTGTTTATCTTTAAGATTCGAGAGCGAAAAACACCTCTTTATCCTTAGACAATCAAGTGACTAAACATTTAAAATATGTTAAACTTCAAAACTTAATATTTTATAAATTTATTTTTATAATTATATTATTTGTATTTAATTTTTTTGCTATTGTATTCTCATTTTATTATTCATTAGTAGTTATAGGTTATTAACAAAAGAAATCCTTAATGTTTTGATATTTCATATTTCTAGGTAAAATGAAAAGGAACGCCTAGCATCCGATTATAAATTCAGCGTCACCCGAAGACACTGTAGAAGACAAATAGTGTGTGAAAACAGAAGTAATTGACTTGTAAAAAAGACATTGGAGAAAAGGTTGCGATTGCCAGTATAATTTGAAGACAGTTGAAGCTGACAGTTCCTAAAGTTTATAGTTTTTAATTATGTACTTAGCTTACCTACTTAATTTATTCGGTTTTAATTATTTTGACTGGTTAAGATAATTGGTGTTTTTTCGTGTTCTTTATTTAAAAAGTGTAAACAAGAGTTAAACTTTTGAGTGTTTAGCATAGCATAGAACTATGGGTTCGCAAAGTTTATTTGCGAAGTTATTAAGGCGGGAAAATATTTCCGAAGTCGATAGGAGGATGGAACAAAACGAGGGCTTATTAAGAGGTTAGTCCCAGTTTTATTTTGATACAAATAATTTAAAATTTTGAATATTTCTGTTTTCACTTCTTGATTATAGTATGTACCGTCATCTATTTATACATGGTGTGTTCATAAAGTCGATGTTTATAATTCATCATTATAAAGATCACTTTTAATGGAATATTAATCACTACGTTACTACCTGGTTTAAAAAATGTTGGGAATTGTATTTCTTTTAAATTCTGGGCGTCTTGAGATATCCAGAAAAAGTTCTTTTTTCTACTTGAAAATATGGAACGAATTAAGTGACCAAAGTTTTAAAAATGTTTAATTTATTTATTCGAAGTCGAAAAATAATATCATGTGAAACTGTATATTATACAAATTTAGTAGGTTCTATGGAAATGCACACTAAACTCTGTGACAACAACATAACGAAAAAGCACATTTACAAAAATACGGAGTATAACACTTTATGGGGAACAAGTTTGGGATGTATAGAAAAAAATAATGGCAACTGAAATGGACTGCTGGCGATCAAAACTAGATAGAGTTAGAAACGAAACAATCCATACAGAAATGGATATGAACTGATCAATATCTGAAGAAATTGGGCACGTAAAGAGAATGTATGATCCCGAAAAATACTAGAGTTGATACCACCGGAATAAAGAAAAAAAGGAACGACTATGGAGAAATTGCTGAGTACATGTCAACGCCACGAGGAACTGTCAAACACAAGCTGGGATATCCCAAAATCACTTCATTTGACAGTGAAGTGATGACAACGCAGCTTTGGTTAGTCATTCCCTCGCTAGATAAAATTCAGCCCGGCAATATGGTACTTTTAAAGACGGATTCCCATCTAAGCAGCATCGAGCGGCGCGGCGCAGAGCAGAGCAGCAAAATGCTGCTTACAATTGGATACGTATAATTCAATGGGGTCGTTTCCACCTAAGCAGAGCGTTGCAGCGCCGAACAGATCAGCGCGGCGCTGCAAAATTTTAATTTCCCGCGAAGCATTGGCATGCAGAATGTCGCTCGTAAACTCGCCGCTCTGCTTGTTGACGGACAAGTGGGAATTGGAAGATTCGCGCGCAGGCAGCAAGTTGTTCCAACTTGTTTGTTTTGAAGTGATTGTTAACTATGGACGGAGAAAAAATTGATAAACTTATCGTTCTTGTAGCTGAATATAGTGAGCTATATGACATGGCTCATAAAAATTATAGTAACCAACATAGGAGAGAAATAATTTGGACTGAAATTGGTAACAAACTTAATGAAAAGGGTAAGTGTTAATTTATTGTATTTATATTAATTATTTAATTTATAATAAATTGTTATTGCTGTTACTATCCATTTAATACAATGTACTCATAGTTACGATGGGTCCTAGTTAAGATATAATTAGTAATGACATTTACAGGCACTATTTTGAAAACTAATAAGTAACGGGTAATTTACTTTATTTATTACCATACAATTATAAAATAACTTTACAGTTAGTTTAAGTATTTCCTATATTAATTGCATCTTCTTGCCAAGAAACTGCCCCTGAATCAGAGTTAAAATATCCCTTAAATGCATCTCGTATTTTGAGTGCTTCATTGGAGCATTTTCCACCAATGTTCGATATACTTGTAAAAACTGGTGCTTCATTGTCTGTTCTCTCTTGCTCTAGTACGGTCAAGAAGACATTGTCATTTCTAAGAAAGTTATGCAAACAAAGACTAGATAAAATTATTTTATCTGCATTTTTTGGGTGAATCTGTATTTTATTTAAGAATATTCTAAACTTTTGACAAAGAATCCCAAAGGCATTTTCGGAGACTCTACGAGCTCTGGAGAGACGATAATTGAAAATTCTTTTATCTTGTGACAATCCGCGTCCTGAGTAAGGTCTCATTAAATAAGTTTTACAAGGGAACGCTTCGTCTCCCACTATTACATGTGGTAAAGGTTCGCCATTTACAGTAACTGGTCGATCCTTAGGCATTCCAAATGTTCCATTTTTAAGACTTTTTCCCATATTCGAAGCAGTAAATATCCCACCATCGCTATTTTTACCGTATGCTCCAACATCCACGGCAATGAACCTGTATTCTGCGTCTACCATCGCCAATAACACTACTGAGAATGATTTCCTATAGTTGAAATACAAGGATCCACTTCTGGGAGGTGCTTGTATAGTAACATGCTTGCCATCTATCGCAGCCACACAATTAGGAAAATTCCAAGTACTTTCAAATTTGTTTGCACAATACCGAAGTAACTCTGTTGTGGGTTGTGGCATTACAATATGTCCTAGAGTCTCCCAAATAACATTGGCGGTATGATTTATAATCTTGTGTATTGTGGAGTGTCCTATTCTAAAGTTAAAAGAAAGTGTCTGGTAGTCTACCCCTGTTGCCAAAAACCTGAAAAAGAACACCATACTTAATAATGTATTCTATATAAAAATATATTTTTTTACAACTGGTTAAATACTATTACACATTTTTTGTAGCCGAGGTTTGTAAGCAGAGATGGAAAACTTTAAGAGACGCTTTTCAGAGAGCAGCAAAAAACAACCACACAAAAAGTGGACAAGCTGCTAAAGGCAACAAGAAATGGAAATACTGGGATGCCATGGCTTTTCTTCAGCTTCATATTAAAGGCAGAGAGTATGAAAATATTTTCATATGCTATCATTATGAACTTATTAACCAGTGATTTATTTATTTTAGAACTCATTCAAATGTTAGCCAAATACAGCAAGAAGATATTAGTGACGACGATGAAGTTGATACTCGAGTAGAAAATAATACACAAAGCCAAAGAGGAGACATATTGTGTGAAGATTATGATGCCGAAAATAGTTTAGATATTCCGTCTTTTGTGTCACAGCCAAACACACCATCTTGTTCTTCAAGCGTAGAGACTCCATCAAGACCATCATCTCGTGTTACAAATGTCAAAAGTGTCCAGCGTTGTAAGACATTGAAAGCTGCAGTCAGAAATGATGAGTCAATACCGGAAATATTAAAAGAATATGTTGATGGAATATGTTGATGACAAAAAACGTAGTCGTTTAGAAAAGCAGACCAAAGATCTTGTAAAACCATCAGGAAATGAAAATAGCCCACTAATAGATTTTTTTATTAATATGGGCAAAACAACGGCTACATTTCCCCCACTATGGCAAGCTACCGTGAAAAGTAAAGTATTTCAAATAGTAAATTCATACGAATTGCAAATGTTTTCAAAGTCCTCCTCTTTGATAACACAAACTTCTAGTGAGTGTCAAATTCTGGGTCACACTCAGACACCCTCCCAAATTCATGAGACATTTCCACTTCAGCCACCAATGCAAATACAGTCACCTATGCAGAATCCACCATCTGTACAAACTCGACCGCCAATGCAACAACAAAGCTCTGTACAAGATGAATCGTCTACATTCTTCGGGGAAACTTCGACATACTATTCACAATTCGCAACTCAATTACCTCACTCATAGACACTTCACTAATCTTGCCCATTTTTTTGTGAAGAGATATGTGTTTTAGTTTATTTTTTCTATGTGTTTCCTTAGGACTGTTTTGTTCACTGGTGTTTATTTTTACAATCATATTATCAAACATAAAATCAGTTTATTTTGTTGCGTTAAATAAAAAATTGTGTTTTCATATCAATTAAAAATAAATATTTGGACTAATTAAATCAATCATTTGCTTACCTTAGAAAAACAGTTAGCCTCTCTTGTGGACTGATGCTCTGCCGAAATTTAGTATTTTGTTTCGTTAAAGGAATGCGCAAAAGATCGAATAGTTCATTAAATTTTTGTGGGGACATTCGATAGTACTTATAGAACTTCTGTTCATCTTGCTGGAGACGCGCGAAAAGTGTATGGAATTCACCCTCATTCAATCTTGCACGAAATATGTCATGGACCCAATATTTTCGTTTAGTTTTCTTTTTCTTTTTCAATTCATGACATACAGCAACTGCAAGAAACATAAAATCGTCTGATGAAGATGAAGACATCTTGACGACCAGAACAAAATAACAAAAACTGAAAATTCTGTGCTGCGCTGTACTGTGTATACTGTCTCGTGCTGCTTAGGTGGGAATTGGTGCCAGAAAACACTGCTTCGTGCTGCGCTGCTCTGCTCTGCGCCGCGCCGCTCGATGCTGCTTAGATGGGAATCCGCCTTAAATGTTAAAATCCTGAAAACGGTCTATAAAATTGTATGATTTCTCGGATTGATTGATATTCTATATTATAATGTTGATAAAAAATGTAAATTGTCAAGGACGTCTTCCAATTTGTTGAGTCGGTATAGCCAAAATATTCAACAATAAATAAATAATTTGACGCATTTTGATTAATCTTAGTTTATGTGGATTTAGATTTTTTTTATGTGTGGTAGTATGATTTGATAACGTGATATAAAAGTAGTATTACATTTTTAAATATTAATAGCTGAGTGCATGGATTTTGTGTAGCATTTGTTAGTATTTGCATGTGAAGAATTTGTGTGAAAATGAATTATTGTAAGTGCATTTAGTTTGTTTTCTAGTAATTTAAGTGGTTTTGGGTGTTTCAGTTTCTTTTATACTGTTTTATATATAAGTAAATTTCAAGTACATTATAGGATTTTACGGAAAATTAGGGTGTTAACAAAAATAAAAGGAAATAAAACCGTATTTTAATTAATTTATATCTCTATTGGCAATCCCTTTACGTATTGCGGATATACTAATTCTGGTAATAAGCATGAAAAATAGAATTTCTTCAGTTTTGGTAATATAAGCTGCCAGAAATTATCGCCTCTATATATCTATAATGAAAATAAAAATAAATCTGATCGAATTTTCCTTTGTAAAATCCTGTGTATTAACAGAACATGTAGTAAATGATCACATTATAGACTATAATAACGGTAGTATCCCTAGAGAGGAAAAGAAGTTACATAAAAAACTTTTCTAGATATGATTGACATTAATACACATGATAACTGTATGAATAAAAGAAGTGACATTGATGACTTAAGTACCATATACTCCTACATTTTAAAAAGTTCTAATAAAAATTAAATTAACTCGCATTACTTTTCCTTTTTTCTACTTTCTTGGAAAAATTATTTTATTAACACGTTCGCGGACAGTATGAAAACTTGAGGTAGCCTCAGAAACGCAGTATGGTAACTTCAGAACCAGAAGCCCAAAATTTATCAAATATTTTTGGTGGTATAACATAGATAATTGAAGGCTTCTGAGCTATTTCTGAGTAACTACTGCGATAGCAGTGGCACCCCATAGCATCAACATATTTTGAACTACAGGGACAGTAAACTGCTATGAAAGTAACTGCTATAACAAACAGTAGTGTGCCCCATTAGAACTTTTCTCGCTATGCAGGACACTTTTCTGCTATGGAAGTATGTATGCATTATTACCAATAAAAAAACTAGTGAATCTTACCAATGAATTTATTTTTGGAATGCATAGGGAAACAACTTCATAGTGAATTGCTACAAAGCAAGAGTTTCATTGGAATGATAGCTTTCAAAACCACTGGGACACAAAGCAGGGATAGATTCGCATCCACTGCATCTCCAAGAAGTTTGAACCCTTTTCTTATGTTTTGTACATTCTCGACAATTCATGAAATATGTTTTCCTTTTATAATTTTCATTGGGCAAAGGGATTTTCTCGGGGAAGTGGATTTGCACAGCATGAGCCGTAGTCTGAAGATTTGGATTATTTTTAGAGCGTCGATTATCGTGCAGTTTACTTGGAATTTTGAGTTGATTTCCAGACTTAACTGACTCTGGAATTTTCAGTAATGACCTTATAAGCGCATTTCGAAATTCAAGCATCGGAATTTTCCTGCTTGTCGCTTTTTTGTACAATATATAAGAATTAACCACTGTCAGATCTAGCAAGTGAAATATGATCTTCTTATACCAACGTATGGTTTTTCTAGGGCTAGAATGATATGAGGTCAATTGATCAGTTCGGTCCACCCCCGCCATGTTATTGTTGTATTCGGAAATTTCTACAGGTTTCCTTCTTACCTAAAATAATTGTTAGAATTAATATCAAAGTTAAAAAATATTGAAAAAAGATAATAGTTCACCTGGCCAAATCGGTTTGAAACATCTATAATCATCGGATGATGCTTTGTGGTAATCATGAGAACATCCCGTTTGTCTTTCCATTTGGACACATAGATAGAGCCTTTTCTTCGCCAAATATATTCACCTCCCTTTAATTTTTGTAGAGTTACAATTTTAGGATTATTCCTCCTATTCGCCCTCAAAGTACCTGTCGTATGAGTTTTATGTTTTCGAAGTAGTAAATCTGATAGGTCCACGCTGTTATAGTAATTGTCCATTATTAAATGATGGCCATTGTTTAAGTAGGGACTCATAAGCCTAAGAACCAAAGAATCAATTTTCAAAGCACCTTCCAACTGTTTCTGATGACCTTTATAAATTTCAACATTGAATACATATCCATCAGTTGAGCACAATTCAAAACATTTTATGCCATATTTGGCAGCTTTGTCCTTCATGTACTGTCTAAAGCTAAGTTGTCCTCTAAATAGTAGCAGTGATTCATCCAGTGATAAGGATTCATTTGGATAACAAGCTTCTTGAAAATTGTTCAAAAGTATATTGAGAAGTTGTGAGATTTTATGCAATTTGTCGTTACCTTTTTCATCACCACTACAACACAAGCTTCTGACAATTTGTTCATAACGCCTACATGACATGGTGGCAAGACAAATAGATTGATAATATAGTGGGTCTGTAGAAAATGATAAACGGAGTGTGGGGCAGTTTATTTGACCTCGAAGTAAAGATAAACCCAGAAACTTATCCAACTCCTCAGTATCAATGGGAGTGAAGTTAGAACTTCGTGAATATTTCTCGTGTGGTCTATTTGTGAGACACAGTCGTTGTCCATAGGCATTCGAATATTTGAGAATTAAATTTGTCACCTCATCTGTCCAGAGCATTTTGAAAACATCCTCAGGTGTACTTTCCGCGGTTATGTTTAGCTTTATTCCAGATAAACCATGGTCAAAATTCAGGTCTGGAATATCTGCGATATCATCCACCCACTCATCTTCACTGGGGACATTGAAACCTAAAAAGAATAATTTTTTAATCCAAAATATAAGGAATCAAAATCAATTTAAAGTAGAACAAACAGACAAATGACCAATAAAATAGCCCTAATTTATGAAGTATAAAAACCAACCTGCATTGTCATCTTCATTGGGCGCTTCATTTGCTAAATATTTAGATATATCCATTTCACTTTCTGGACTGCCGCTGCCGGGTTCATATGTAGGATCTCCATTATATTCCCCGTCATCCTGATACGGGTCGCTAGCGATAGAACTGCTGCTAAGACTATCAGGATCATCACACTCACTCTCAACCTCATCAAAATACCGTAAAAGTCTTCCTTCTTCTATGGGGTCCATATGTGGAACATATAAGAACACAAAATATTTCACAGGTTTCCAGCTAATTATATATTTTGACAAAAAAATATTGCGTTGATGAAAAGTCTATAAGAAAATACATTATAATATAAAGCGTGTGTAAGTTTTATTACTAACCTTGAAAATAATCCTATTTGTTTGGATCTAAAATCAAATTTCACTTTTTTCACCAAGCACATAACAAAAAATAAATAAATGCAGTAACCAAAATATAAATAAATGCGTGCACAAAACAAATATACAGGGACACTATGTCGACATTACAACAAACACTTGCGAACTAATCATTGCAATAGCAGTAGGCGCACCAGGATATACCCCCACTTCATGCGAAACACGTTTTATAACGGAAATTTTCAATACTCTACGGGGACAGCGCCCAACAGTTCAATGATATATTATGGGACAGTAAGATTATAAATACACATTGCCTTATGGAGAAATTTACTTCTCTAGCAGTAATGTTGTTTAGAGGGACCTAAATATATACTACAATAGCAGTATTGTCCCTTGATATCAAAGAGATTTTACTGCTATAGCAGTTACTGTCCATGAATGTGTTAAGAATATTTTTATTAGTGGCAGATAGTTTTAACCTCAACTTTGCCATAACTTACACATTTTCCAAAACTTAATTATTTTGATGTCTAGAAATTTAACCGTTCTATTTTTGTTTATGAAAAAATTTAACTTAATTGGTTCACCTGAATTTACATAAGATGAACAAAATAAAGTTTTTTAAACTCATCTTTTATTCTTAGAATTCCTTATAAAAGCTCGATAAACTACACCTTTGTTTAAAAGGGAAAAATATTCATACACTTTTTTACTTCTGAAATATTTTAATAACTATAAAAAATAACCCAAGTCGAATTCAACTCTCTATTTAAAACATTTTAAATTTCATTCAATTTACTTCTTAAGAAACATGTTAACTTTTCTTATTCACAATAAGGTAAATAAAATTATACTTTTAAAAGTGCAAATATAGTTAAAAAAAATTAAACAACAGACAGTCTAGTTTCCGGATGTGATATGTCGTTAGAAATTCTTTGTTTCAGTTCAAGCCCTGCCATATTCCACCCCCCGTGAGAAATACATAATTACACCGTTGCCGGATGTGGTAATCTAGAATAGATGGCAGCACTTACCAATGAAGTAAAAATTATATTTGCGTTTTGGATTTTAGAGAAATCTAGACATTGTTCGGAAAAAATTGAACAGTAAAAAATAAAGCATATTTTGTTTTTTGTGCAGGAACTTCAAAATTATTTCATAATACTCCATTTTCAAAAATATGTCATTATGACATACTAGCTAGCTACATATGTTTGAAGTTCCTACACACAGAATTATAAATTAATCTAGCAACTGAAACGAATAGAACTAATTTCATTTATTAGATTCGGGAATCATAATCCCATATTTTCCAATATGGCAGTTGTATTCAAGCCTCTTAACTGAGGTGATGAAGGTCAGATATTTGGATGAGGATATCAGCATCAACAGGTGTAACAAAAGTTCGTCAGAATTTGGGACACTATGAATTTGAATATACGTATATGTGTTTTAAAGTTGGTAGTCATATCTCCGAATGTCTTGGGTATTTCTAAATGTATGTTCCTACTCTATTTGATTGAAAATGGATATTTTTAAAAAAAAATGGCCATTTTCCTAGATATATGTCAATCAATCTTGAAATACTTGTATTTCTTTCAAAAACGTGAAAGTGGGAGGCCTTATTGGCCTATTAACAACATCCTTTGTAGCTTGCAATTAAAGGGAGTAATGCTTAGCTTGTGAACAGATTTCAATGTAATTTGACCCCCTCTACACAAGGTTTATTATGCTCTCTTATTCAAAGTATCTAATCTGGTCACATTTTGTTTGGTTTCTATTATTTTTAACTATGAACAGAAGCGTAGCGTGCCTTGGCGGGGCCCCATATAAAAATTTAATGTTAAATCTTTTAGAGGAAAACTGGACCTAAACCTACACCCCTCCTCCTTTTCCTGATGAAATATATATCATATATTTTTTTATTACAATTTATAGATAAATAAAATGTGGCGAGATTGGCACCCCATTTCTTGGCAAGGTAAATTTGCCAGTTATGATCATTCTTTTTCTCAATAAATTTGGTAGCAATAGAAAGCAAAAAGCATATAGAAAATGCTACTTTGTGATTTACTACCTTTTTCCTTGCAATCATACCCGCCAATCAGATGTAAACGGGTTAATTGTTATTAGTCATATTCCCTCATTCTTTTTCCAAAAAAATCAAATATGTAAATGTAGATAATTTTATTGTGAATTCAATGGTATATGATTGGCATTTCAAATCGTTGCAAGTCAATTGATTGGCACGACTTAAGTGTTTCAATAACTATATTTGAGAGTAGACGTAACAAAGAAGACTTGATACATTATTATGTGTGGTAGCAAGAAGGATGCACAATAACATCCAACCCTTGTCGATTTTGTCGCTCTGAATGTTTAATTGAAGGTGTGAATAGTGATCTAAAATAATTGCTCTCTGCGGTTGTTATCGTCCATCCTTCTCTACCGCTCATAATAATGTATAATATTGCTTTGTCACACAATTCTAAATACAATTGAAGGGTCCGGATGTAAAATATGTTAAATAATAGTACCTTAGATATAAACATTTTTGCATAAAAAATTTGTTAAGTGATATTATTTTACAGATTTCATTGGTTTATTTTGGTATCTGACTAATAGATGACGCCAACTCACATCATCAAAATCCTGTTAACTGTCAAGTATTTTGTTTTATGCGCGAAAAACCTGTCAAGTGTCGTGAACACGTGGTGAGCGTATTTAACAAGTTGTGAGAGAAAAAGAGAGATAAGCAGACAAAATAAAACAAAAAATTCAAAAGTACATGTACATGCAAAGGAAAATGCTTTGAGATATCTGAAGAAGAGTGAAACAAAATATTTTCTAAGTTCTGGTAGAGAAGAGATGTGATATACAAAATGCTTATCTGTATGGATGTATGCATAAAAATTATGTAAAACGAAATATTTAAAAAAGGGATACAAGAAGATCTTCCGTTATTGTTAAATACTCCATTCAGTCAAACAACAAAAATTTAAAAATTTGCAAAAATGCTTTTATTTCTCTGCATGGAATAGGTAGAGGTCGGGTGGAAAAGACCGCACAAGTAAACTTTGTAACCAAAAAAGAAAGTATTTGCAAAACGACATTGACACAGCTCATCGTGTTACAAACTTTTTACCTTGATATAAAAGCCATTATAGCCGATCCGACAACACGGGTAAAGAGTATATGAGCCTTGACTACAACATTGAGATATTATATGATAGGTGCAAGGAAGTTGTCAAACACAAAATCTTGCTATTATTTCTTCAGTCTAGTTCTGAAGAATTGTTATATTTCTTTGAAAACTCCTAAATCTGATACTTGTGCAAAGTGCGATGAGCTCCAAATTAATATCAATCATTCTGGAGAAATCGGCGATATTGAAAAACTTGAAGAAATAGAAACTTTGAAAGAACTACTCTTAAGAAAAGCAGAAGCTGCACGGACGGTTCTTAAGGAAGCAGTAGAAGAATCTCATGAAAATAATGTACACGTAATAATGTTTGATCTACACCCAAATTAACCACCGGTGTATGTTTTTACAAAAAAAATGTTGGTGTTATAATTTTTTGTAAATATTCACTGTTGCAAGAAACCAGAGAATGGATATTTTTTTCATTTGGGATGAATCAATTACCAAACGTTGATGTGATGAAATTTCCAGAGTTGCCTAAAGAAATATTTTGAAAAGTTTGATGTTCGTGATGAGACATTTTATGCATATGTGACAATTGCTGTGGTCAAAATACGAATTGGACTATCATGGGATTTTGGCTTCAACTGCTGGCCTGTAAAAGGTTCAAAAATATTATCTACGTTTTTCCATATGTAGGCACTATGCTTCCCAGTGATAGAGATTTCGCACTAGTGTAAAAATTTGCAAGAACTAAGAATGCAGTGTACTCTCCTAGTGAATGGGACGAAGTCCTGGGAGGAGCTAAAAATAAAAGGCCGTTTATTTTATGTATATTATGCTAGCGTAGCCATTTTACAGGGCACCCTTCGGACCAGGCTAATAATTTGTTGCTAATTTGTTGCTAATTTGTAACGCTGAGCTTGATTTTGTTGCTAATGCCGTTTCCAAGAAAACGCAAACTATGCTACCGTAATATTAAGCTAGCGTAGCCACACGCTATAACTATATAAATAAGTAATATTGAAAAAAACTGAAAACACATGAATTTGTTGCTAATTTGTTGCTAAAAGATGACACTAACCGATACTGGAAAAAATCATCCCTTACCTCGATTTCCCACCCCTCACTATTATTTGCTATTAAGCTAGCGTAGCC
The DNA here is from genome assembly GCA_963921935.1 of Galeruca laticollis. Lineage (NCBI taxonomy): Eukaryota > Metazoa > Arthropoda > Insecta > Coleoptera > Chrysomelidae > Galeruca > Galeruca laticollis. The sequence goes on from OY998178.1 coordinate 147,587,145, forward strand.
ACACGCTATAACTATATAAATAAGTAATATTGAAAAAAACTGAAAACACATGAATTTGTTGCTAATTTGTTGCTAAAAGATGACACTAACCGATACTGGAAAAAATCATCCCTTACCTCGATTTCCCACCCCTCACTATTATTTGCTATTAGGCTAGCGTAGCCACACGCTATAACTATATAAATAAGTAATATTGAAAAAAACTGAAAACACATGAATTTGTTGCTAATTTGTTGCTAAAAGATGACACTAGCCGATACTGGAAAAAATCATCCCTTACCTCGATTTTCCCACCTCTCACTATTATTTGCTATTAAGCTAGCGTAGCCACACGCTATAACTATATAAATAAGTAATATTGAAAAAAACTAAAAACACATGAATTTGTTGCTAATTTGTTGCTAAAAGATGACACTAACCGATACTGGAAAAAATCATCCCTTACCCCGATTTTCCTACCCCTCAATATTATTTGATATTAAGCTAGCGCAGCCACACGCTGTAAATATGAAAAAAAAAAGTAATATTGAATAAAACTAAAAGCACATAAATTTGTTGCTAAAAGATGACACTAACCGATAGTGGAAAAAATCATCCCCTAACCCGATTTTCCCACCCCTCGCTATTACTTGATATTAAGCTAGCGTAGCCACACGCTACAACTAATAGATAAGTAGTATAGAATAAAAATAAATGCACAGGAATTTGTTGCTAAAAGATGACACTAACCGATACTGCGAAAAAATCAACCCTTATCTCATAATAATTGAAATTCATCGTGTTTTAGTAGCCATAGCCTAGCAACAAATTGCCCTACTGATTTTAAAGTGATATAGTCGATATTTGGTCAGAAATACACCAGCAACAAATTCCCCGACTGATTTTTAAGTGAAATTCGTTGTGTTTTAGCCGCAATAGCCTAGCAACAAAATGCCCTATTGATTTTAAAGCGATACAGTCCATATTTTTTCAGTAATACACCAGCAACAAACTCCTCGAGTATTGTTTGATCGAAATTAATCGTGTTTTAGTAGCCATAGTCTAGCAACAAATTGCCCTATTAATTTTAAAGCGATATAGTTCATATTTTTGCAGTAATACACCAGCAACAAAATTCCTCGAGTATTTTTTGATCGAAATTCATCGTGTTTTAGTGGCAATAGCCTAGCAACAAATTGCCCTATTGATTTTAAAGCGATATACTCCATATTTGTTCAATAATACACCAGCAACAAATTCCTCGAGTATTTTTTGATCGAAATTCATCGTGTTTTAGTAGCCATACCCTAGCAACAAATTGCCCTATTGCTTTTAAAGCGATATAGTCCATATTTGTTCAGTAATACACCAGCAACAAATTCCTCGAGTATTTTTTGATCGAAATTCATCGTGCTGTAGTAGCCATAGTCTAGCAACAAATTGCCCTATTGCTTTTAAAGCGATATAGTCCATATTTGTTTAGTAATACACCAGCAACAAATTCCTCGAGTATTTTTTGACCGAAATTCATCGTGTTTTAGTAGCCATAGCCTAGCAACAAATTGCCCTATTGATTTTGAAGCGATATAGTCTATATTTGTTCAGTAATACACCAGCAACAAACTCCTCGAGTATTTTTTTATCGAAATTCATCGTGTTTAGTAGCCATAGCCTAGCAACATAATGCCCTATTGATTTTAAAGCGATATAGTCGATATTTGGTCAGTAATACACCAGCAACAAATTCCTCGAGTATTCTTTTATCGAAATCCATCGTGTTTTAGTAGCCTTAGCGTAGCAACAAATTGCCCTATTGATTTTGAAGTGATATAGTCCATATTTGTGCAGTAATACACCAGCAACAAATTCCTCGAGTATTTTTTTATCGAAATCCATCGTGTTTTAGTAGCCATAGCCTAGCAACAAATTGCCCTATTGCTTTTAAAGTGATATAGTCGATATTTGGTCAGTAATACACCAGCAACAAATTCCTCGAGTATTCTTTTATCGAAATCCATCGTGTTTTAGTAGCCATAGCGTAGCAACAAATTGCCCTATTGATTTTGAAGTGATATAGTCGATATTTGTGCAGTAATACACCAGCAACAAATTCCTCGAGTATTTTTTTATCGAAATCCATCGTGTTTTAGTAGCCATAGCGTAGCAACAAATTGCCCTATTGATTTTAAAGTGATATAGTCGATATTTGGTCAGAAATACACCAGCAACAAATTCCCCGACTGATTTTTAATTGAAATTCGTTGTGTTTTAGTAGCCATAGCCTAGCAACAAATTGCCCTATTGATTTTGAAGTGATATAGTCCATATTTGTGCAGTAATACACCAGCAACAAAATTCCTCGAGTATTTTATGATCGAAATTCATCTTGGTTTAGTAGCCATAGCCTAGCAACAAATTGCCCTATTGATTTTAAAGTGATATAGTCGATATTTGGTCAGTAATACACCAGCAACAAATTCCTCGAGTATTTTTTTATCGAAATCCATCGTGTTTTAGTAGCCATAGCCTAGCAACAAATTGCCCTATTGATTTTGAAGTGATATAGTCCATATTTGTGCAGTAATACACCAGCAACAAAATTCCTCGAGTATTTTTTGATCGAAATTCATCTTGGTTTAGTAGCCATAGCCTAGCAACAAATTGCCCTATTGATTTTGAAGTGATATAGTCCATATTTGTGCAGTAATACACCAGCAACAAATTCCTCGAGTATTTTTTTATCGAAATCCATCGTGTTTTAGTAGCCATAGCGTAGCAACAAATTGCCCTATTGATTTTAAAGTGATATAGTCGATATTTGGTCAGTAATACACCAGCAACAAATTCCTCGAGTATTTTTTTATCGAAATCCATCGTGTTTTAGTAGCCATAGCGTAGCAACAAATTGCCCTATTGATTTTGAAGTGATATAGTCCATATTTGTGCAGTAATACACCAGCAACAAATTCCTCGAGTATTTTTTTATCGAAATCCATCGTGTTTTAGTAGCCATAGCGTAGCAACAAATTGCCCTATTGATTTTGAAGTGATATAGTCCATATTTGTGCAGTAATACACCAGCAACAAATTCCTCGAGTATTCTTTTATCGAAATCCATCGTGTTTTAGTAGCCATAGCGTAGCAACAAATTGCCCTATTGATTTTGAAGTGATATAGTCCATATTTGGTCAGTAATACACCAGCAACAAATTCCTCGAGTATTTTTTGATCGAAATTCATCGTGTTTTAGTAGCCATAGCCTAGCAACAAATTGCCCTATTGATTTTAAAGCGATATAGTCGATATTTGGTCAGTAATAACCAGCAACAAATTCCTCGAGTATTTTTTGATCGAAATTCATCGTGTTTTAGTAGCCATAGCCTAGCAACAAATTGCCCTATTGATTCTGAAGCGATATAGTCCATATTTGTTCAGTAATACACCAGCAACAAATTCCTCGAGTATTTTTTTATCGAAATTCATCGTGTTTTAGTAGCCATAGCCTAGCAACAAATTGCCTTATTGATTTTAAAGTGATATAGTCCATATTTGGTCAGTAATACACAAGCAACAAATTCCTCGAGTATTTTTTGATCGAAATTCATCGTGTTCTAGTAGTCATAGCCTAGCAACAATTTTCCCTACCGATCGGGAGAAAATCGGCGCGAGCCTAGGAAGGGGCGGCGTAGCGGCACCTGAGAGGGCGAGTAATCTTTAGTCAATCCCCTCGTTTGTATTTTATTATAGTATTTAAAGTGGTGAATGATATGTAATAAACGACAAGTTTAAATTTTGTCTTATACCAAAAGAAATAAGAAACCCAATAAATAGAAAACAAGAAATTTATTTAATAGGAGCTGTCGGATTTAGAATATCCACTGTAAATCTGAGAAGATCTGGCGGAAACACGATTCGATCAGATTTAGATCTATTGCCTACGGGGCATTATGTGTCTTACTCGTATTGGAGAGGAAATAGTAGTTGGATGGAAGCGGGCGATTTAGTTGGAAGAACTATTAACCCATCCGACCACTATCAAATTACTCCCAGATTAATAGCATACACAAAGAGCAAAACACAACATGATGCACATCTTTATCGATAATTTAACATTAATTACTATTTCCAAGTAGCTGCTAAAAGAAAGATACATAAAATATGATATTAATAATTATAAATACAATATTATGTTATTTATAATAAATGGGGTTATCATTATAAAATATAAATGCATTCATAAAATGAATCAAACCTGTCGTTAGAAACCATTTTCTGATATTCCGACCGGGTGGAAACATCTTGATGGATGTCAACGATACCGATAAAGATGTTTTCCACCTTCAGAAACATATATAATTTGAAAAAATTGCTGCCGTATTACGCTTCGCATGAAAAATTCGCGAAATTGCGGTTGAATTTCAATTAAAAAACACTCCGGCAATTTGTTGCTAGGCTATGGCTACTAAAACACGTCGAATTTCAATTAAAAAACACTCGGGCAATTTGTTGCTGGTGTATTACTGACCAAATATCGACTACATCGCTTTAAAATCACCTCTGTGAAGCTGGCAGAACCATTTCGGTAGAATCAAATCAAACCTATTACGATTTTTAGTACTCATTTTGTACCACAAAATATAATTTTGTACCTTTACCCACTAAAGAAAAAAACTTGGCGCTGCTAGCTTCGTGTTAACCTGGAAAGCCCAAATTAATAATAATTTGAAAAAAATGAAAATTAATACAGGAAATTGAAGAACTGAATTTGTACTAATTTGTACCAATAAAAATATTAACGTCAACCCACTTAAACAATCCCTGCTTTGATAAATTGAATAACAAGCTCATTATTTTCAGATATTTTCAGAATTTCTTGAAAATGGGAATATTAAACTCGACTCCATTAAAACTGAATTTGTACCACAAAAAATATTAACGTCAACCCCCTCAAACAACCCTTGTTGTGATAAATTGAATAGCAATCCCATACTTCTCGGATGTTTTCAAGATTTCTTAAAAAATGAAATATAAAGGTCAACTCCATTGAAACTGAATTTGTACCTCAAAAAATATTCCCGTCAACGCATTCAAACAACACCCGATCGATAAATTGAATAGCAAGAGCCCATTCTCCGATTTTTCCAATATTTTCTGAAAAACGAAATTTTAAAGTCGATTTCTATTATTACTAAATATGTTCTATTTTGTACCATGAAAAATATTCCAAAATATTCAAGTAAACTCACTTAAACAACCCCTGCTTTGATAAATTGAATAGCAAGCCCATTATCCTCAGATCTTTTCAAAATTTCTTGAAAAACGAAAAAAAAATCGACTCCATTAAAACTGATTTTGTACTAATTTGTACCACAAAAAATATTAACGTCAACCTCCTCAAACAACCCCTGATCAATAAATTGAATAGCAAGCTCATTCTTCTCCGATCTTTCCCATATTTTCTGAAAAACGGAATATTAAAGTCGATTCTATTAGTACTAAATTTGTACCTCCAAGAATATTCCAAAATATTAAAGTCAACCCACTTAAACAACCCCTGCTTAGATAAACTGAATAGCAAGCCTCCGTCCGATCTAAAAATTTCTTGAAAAACGAAATATAAAAATCGATTACATTAAAACTGAATTTGTACTAATTTGTACCACAAAAAATATTATCGTCAACACACTTGAACAACCCCAGCTTTGATAAATTGAATAGCAAGCCCATTATCCTCCGATATTTTCAGAATTTCTTGAAAAAGGAAATATTAGAGTAGATTCTATTAAAACTGAATTTGTACCACAAAAAAATATTTCAAAATATTAAAGTTAAACAATTTAAACAACCCCTGCTTCAATAAGTTGTATAGCAAGCCCACTATTCACCGATCTTTTCATAATTTCTTGAAAAACATATAAGTAGATTCCATTAAAACTGAATTTGTACCACAAAATATTTTATTCACAGATTTAGACTGAAGTACCAAAAATGAAAATAAGTCCTCTGGCGTTTTGTGCACTGCTTAATTACTCCCAATAAATCCATGCTAAAATTTTTCCTACCACTACAAAAATTATTAAATAAAGTGTAGATGAGACGTCAGACGCCTCTTATCTGAAAAACAAAAAAATCACCTTACTGACTCCTATCGGTTTTTGCTACAGTGTAACAAAAAATGTTTTTCAATCTTTACTAAGCCGCCAAGTAGTCAAAAAAAGTGATAACACCAGAGTGTGATGCCATTCTTCTAACTCCCTTATCACGCACCTGCAGAACGGAAAGAAAACTTAATTTTTTTGTCTCGTCAAAGAATTGCCGCGATTACCCCAAAAGACCTCATTGAAAATAAAGAGTATGTATCTATGACAAAAAATATGGATTTCTAATTGTAATTATAACAATATATTTATTATTAGAAGCAAAACAATACAGAATATCAAAACAAAAATGACTGGGAAGTAGGTAGGTGACAAGGTTTCATGAAACACTGCATGTAACAGTTTATCTAGATTTTGGTCCATTTTTAATTTACATCAGAACGACTGCTGTGAGGTGAATTAAAAAGCCTTTTTCAGGGAAAACTGTATGGGTACAAATTAGTCCTATATTCTAAAATTAACATTATTTGGTTACTTTTGATACTTTCAAATTTTTTTACGATTTACTTAGAAATTAATAAAATACGTGGTGTGGTCTAATTTATTATATTTCATAAACAAAATAATATAATAATTAAGAAATGAAATTAACTGTCTCGACCCTTACTTTGTGGAATCTACTCATAAAAGTGTTTTAAATGAAGCTTACTGTTTCTAGTTAACTCCACAATTGTCAATTTTTTAGAATTTTCAATATACTGTGGAGTTAACTAGAAACAGTAAGTTTCATTTCAAACAGTAATAATTAAAAAACGTTGTTGGGTACAAATCAGTCCCAAATTCAAAGTTTAAATCCATACTGTTATTTGTTTTTATAAAAGCCTTTTACAGGGAAAACTGGATGGGTAAAAATTATGTTTTTTGGGTACAAATTATTCCTAAATTTAAAGTTTAAATGTATGCTATTAAAATTTGATTTTGTAAAGGTGGGGTGCTAGCTTGACCTTAAACTATCACCCCCACATTAAATAGCGGGTTTTCAGAAAAACTGAGGAAGTATAAATTCAAAGTATAGATAATATAAAGTATATTATTGATAAGCGGCGGCGGGCACCACCAAGTCGATGAGAAGATACAAACATGCCGCCCGACCCGATACCGATAAGGGCAAACGTGCCGCTTTTTTTGTGAATAATTTTGTTTCTTTGAGGGAGAAATATTAAAATAAATTTGGTGAACACCTAACAGGCATTAGATAAAATAGTGCTTTTAATTTTTTTTAGCTTATCTATGCTGTTTGAGCTGTATATAAAAGGAGCATGTATTTTTGCAAGAGTTTTAGTTAGTGACTTGTGTCTCTATTGTACTGTATACCTACACCTATTTCTTTTGTAAGTCGTTGTGATACGAGTGTGAAGTGAAGATGTCATCTCGAGGAAGACCTGTTACAGTTTCACGTGAAAAACTAATCGAAACTGTTTTAAAATATAAAGAAAAAGTTTGGGCAAATGGTCATATTGCATTAAAGCAAGATGAAGTGTGGCAAAGCATTTCCAATGAACTTGAAAATATTTTACAGCCAAAATCATTGCATGCAATGATTTCTATTAATAGACACGACATTTTAAAAATCCTGAAAAATCAAGGTAGCTTCGAATCTGAAGATCAGAATTTGCAAGACAGTTTAAATTGTAACGATAACAGTTTCGAACAATTGAATAGCAGCGAAATCGCTAGAATATATAATGTAGGGAAAGTTGAAGTTGATTATATTTTAAATAAAAAGAAACTTGCAGAACTAACTGTTGTCCACGAATATAACCGAGGTACGAGGCAAGCTTCTAGAACTAAAAGAAAATACAGGAGGTTTATACCTGGTGAATACCAACCATTCTTCAACAAAGTTATATGGCAAAATTCGCAACTAACGTGCGGCTGGAATTACAATAACCAATATATCAATTTACCTGGCACGTCTGGAAAAATAGATGGTAAGTAATACGTTTTTTTATTCTTATTCACAGTGAAAAATACTAATAAGTGCTTTATAATATAAAATGTATAGATTATAGTTTATAACACCGCATCAAATTCGAGCTGAATGCTCAAATTCGGTACATTTACCTATGTTCACTAGTTCACTATGTAAAAAACTACAAAAGTCAAGTAACAGTATTGGGCACAAAAATTACGTTGTAAATAAGAACTTATTACTATAATAATTAACACTAACAAACAATTTATTAGTTTACTGTAGGTGCGGAAGTGAAGGAGAAATATGTTTTAGTAGATATGATGAGGATCAAGATGTGCACGTACAAATTAGTATTATTCCTGGAGAAGGTGGAAAAAAATGTGGCCCTTCATATCTCCGACAAAATGAAAGGAAAGCAGTAATGAAGGAGATTGAACATCATGGTTCTGTTGATCAATATCGGGCTTTTATTTCTAAAGAAATGGGGTTAAAAATAGGAATGTCAAAACCTAAAGTAATACGTGATCCCAACACGTTACACGTTGCAAAAAATTTAGAGAAAAAGGCTTCCTATTTACATGAAGATCCAATTGAGGCTTTAAATATTATGAAATACACAACCCATTTAAACAAAATTCATGATATTGGGAAAGATCCTTTCTTTGTTGATTTTTTTAGTAACGAACAAAAAATTATCGCTAAAATTACAAAGAAAAACACAGGTCGTCTTGACTTTTCAATGGACGCAACTAGTCTAAACATGACATCAATAAAAAGGCCTTACTATTCAAAAACTAGAAAGATATTTTTCTACATTATAAGGTAATATATTTCTTTTAAATACAAGCTTCTTCGAAATATTAAATTTGTACAGTGTCCACCATAATGTTCGCTACATATGGGAAAAATTTTCAGTTGTAGTATATAGGAAAATTTAATATATGCGATCGATCCTGCATAGTCGATAACCTAAAAATAATATTTTGACGTGTCACGTGAACACTGTCATTGCCGCAAAATAGAAAAATTCTATGTGAAAATGCGAAAACTGGTGTTAGATATCAAAAAGAGTTATTTGGAAAAAGTGGTTAGAATGATATTTTTGGAGTACGTACGAAACTTGAAGCAAAAAGAACAAAAAATAAGAAATTTCGTATTTTTCTCCATGGCGGTCTTCTGAAATGATAGCCCAATTTCCTTGTTGAAAGAGTTCAAGTAACATCATATGTAACGTATAAACGTAAAACTATTCAAAATAATTTATTGAAATCATTCTTAGAGTATTAAATGGAAATATTAGTCGAACATTTGTAACTTTTCGGTAGCAATACCCTGTATGTTGTCAACTTGTGAACTTTAAAATAATTTAGTACTGTTACCACAATTGGAAAGAACCGTTTTTTATATTGTGAATAAATATTGCTTTAAATTATTGAAACTTAACTTTTCATAATAATAATAAATTGAATTAGTTAACCAACTTATTACTATTTTTTGAAACCATATTTAATAGATTACCCACTAACTTAATACTAATAAATAACTTATTATTTCAAACCACAAATTCAAAATTATACATGCCCTCCATCTCGAGTATTCATTTATGATTTCAAAGCCCACTTAGTTAATTTAAAATTTGGTATTGCGGCAAAATTGCCTGAGAAAAATCGGCTCTAGGATGGTTAAATGTATGGAAGTAGGAATAGCTATCAGATGTATGTAGACATTTTAAAGATAGTAAATTATCTTGTATTAATATTAGCGCATTGGGTAGTCAATGTTTTTAAACTTTCATGTAATACTACAAAAAAAACGGCTCTTTTCAATTGTAATATCACAATTGAATGATTTGAAACCGTACAAACTGACAAGATACAAGGCATTGTTACAGAAAAGTTTCATGCGCTCAACGAATATTTCCATTTTATTCCCTAGGAATGACCTAAATCAATACTTCTAAATTGTTTTACCCTTACACACTGCGTTACCCTAACTACTTCAACAAAATCGGTGCAATAACATTAAAGAAGAGGGCCATGGCGAAAAATGCGCATTTTTTTATTGCTGTTTTTTTTCAACGGCGTATTAAAGATAGACTAGCCTTGTTTACATTTTGGTTGTCCCCAACATATTTAGGACGAGACTCTTTTTACATGATGCCAAATTTCTTCTAACAAAAATAGTAATTGATGAATATGTTCAAGATTTTAGCAGTATTTTCTGTTTAAAAAGTAAGAAAAAAGTGGGAAGCATTTAAAATAGGTATGACAAACCCTCGGTCCAGCTCACTATGTTTTTTCGATTAGAATTTTTCATGATCTATCATTACCATAAGTAAAACAGTTTATAAATTTTTAGTTTGGCAACCTCGAGCTACTTCTGTCATTTTGGTGAGATCTGTAAATAAGATTTTAATTATAATTGTGCTTTTATGTGGTGTTTGATTGATATTTGAAAATTAAAGTGATTTTAAGACATTTATGATGGTGAGAAAATTTGTAGTGTGTGAAAATAGTGAAAATACATGGAATAAGAATGATGAACGATCGTTTCACAGGTAAGGTTATATTAGCACAAGCGTAGTATAGGTATAAGACAAGGCATTCAATATTTGTTTTCATAATAATATTGATTATTTTTTTATTATCAGGTTTCCCAGAGATATTGCTCTCCGTGAAATTTGGTTACAGAATTTATTTTTGGTAGAAGAGGACATTTTCAAAGTTAAAGTTGCTTTGGTGTGTTCTGACAATTTTTTCAAAACGGACATATGTGCTAATTTAAGTGGCAAACATGTTTTGAAACATGATGTTACACCTTTCAAGTAAGTAATATACTTAGTATTTTTAATTTGTAACTATGTACACTTCAAGTTAGCACAGAAATTGTTACATTTTTTTAAAGGATTCTGGAAGATGTAGCTCAAGACACCAGGACTATTGGAGCAAAAAACCCTCCATCAACAACAAGGTAACTTATCTATTGTAATTGAAAGGTCTATTTCATGAACAATTTGTTATCTACACTTTTAGAAGGTGATTGCAGTTTGTCTATACTACAAATTAATAAAACTTGTGGAAAACTTAAAAAAGCTTCTAAATTTGTAGTTACTGTTTGTAGTGAAGCTGAGAAATGTTTAAAGATACTTACCATGAATTTAGATGTTAGCAATATTAATAAAAAATATAAAAAAAAGATTATAAACACCTCAATAAGATATTTACCTTCAAATATCTTTGATGTATTTTCAAATCACATATTTGATTTTGAACCACTCCATGATCACTGCATCACTGTAACCAAACTAATTTTGGAGAAACATATAGACGTTCGACTGCACCATGAATTCAATAAATTAAAAAATTGTAATAAAGCCAAAGTAAGAAGTATGCTTACAAACTCTATTTTATTTCATAACCAGTAATTTTTATTTTAATTTTTTTATACAATTTTGTAATATGGTTGTAAATAATTCTTAAGAACAATAAATATTAATATTATGATTATTGTTATAATTATTCTATTTTATTGTTTACCATTTTAATACCCTTATTTATTCCTTATTAGTTTTGTAAAATCAATATAAAAAAAATAAAAAACATTTCCATATTATATTAACATATTCATAATCTGTAGTGCAAACCTTGTTTTAACTTCAAAATCCTCTATAAGTATCTTTTAAATAAATTACTTGTTTTTTACATAATTTCCACTTATTCAAACGAAAATTTAATAACGTACCTACATCATTTAGTCTATAAAAGCAATTTTCATAAAATAGTTTAAATGAACCCTTTCGAAATGATACGCTACTGTGCAATGTACTCGCCCTGTTTTATGTTGCGACCAAAACATTGTATATGTAATAATGTGTGAAGGCTGGTCTATCTTTTATATGTCATTGTTTTTTTTTCATTCCAAATTTCATATGTGGCCCTAAAATATTCAGATCACTTTTTCCAAATAACTTTTTTCGATATTTTGCCATATAACCCCACTTTCCGCATTTTCACATCAAATTTTTCGAATTTGCCGTCATGACGGTGGCCACGTGACTGATGTCAAAATGTATTTTTAGGTTATCGACCATGCAGGATCGATCGCCTATATTAAATTTTCCTATATACTAGGGCTAAACATTTTTCCCATATGTGGCGAACATTATGGTGGACACGATATATGGTATGCAACCAAATATGGCCCACGGAATGCATAATAATACTTTTCTATAGTACTTGCAGCCCAAGATACTATGATCATAGCCAGAAGTGATAATTTATTTTGCATGCTAGGTCTTACGATATGCAAACTGTATGTTTAGTAATTATCCCATCATAGTTAAAAATATTTCATCGATCAACAAATGTTTTCTTACAATACGATAGCATATAATTTATTCAAAAAATGAAAGAATAGATGTACTTAATGGTTAAAAATACAATCAAAATGCGAAAATTTTAAATAATGTGAGAATTTAATGACCACTGCTGTCAAATAGATCATTTTTGGCAAAATGTATCATGAAACAGTAGCATAAAATTATATAAAAAAACTGTAGAAAAATATAACTTAATTAAAGAATCTAAGGGAATGCAATTATTTAAATAGTCTATTTCAAATCGTTTTTAGGAGGGTGGGGGGGATGGGGGTTGGGTATAACTGTGTACCAAGTTTGAAAAGAATCGGTTCAGTAGTTTTTGCAGGCCACTGGGAACGGACTTTGAAAACGTGGTTTCGAAAAAAATGCGTTCAAAGTTCGCTTTATCCATTAACCGCTAGGTAAAAGCAGAGGCTTAAAGTCTATGACTTTAAGAGTGTTTCTAATTCGCTTGAAATTTTGTCACAATATTCTTGGAAAAAAATGCATTAAAAAATCGATTTTTTAAAAGTGCTTATACCCTTACCCCTCCTCCTTAAGCGTGCGTTGAAATACCCCGGTTATCAATTATATATAAATGAAATGTAAAGGGCTGGCCATATTATGGAAGTGTCTTATTTTACACAGTACAAAATTAAAATTATTGATAAATTTGTTTGTAACAGAAATAAAACTTATTAATACGAACAAACAATTAATTATAATGAAATTAACTGTCTCGACCCTTACTTTGTGGCATCTACTCATATTACTGTTTTAAATGAAACTTACTGTTTCTGACGATTATATTTAATATCGAAACAATTGTCAATTTCTTAGAATTTTCAACATTTTTTCAATATATTGTGGAATTATATAGAAACAGTAAGGTTCATTTAAAACAGTAATTAATTATAAGTACACATTATATGTTAAATATGTAAAAAATGCTTACCAACGAATAACTAATAGTCATTTAATGAGATATTAATCTAGTTTTAAAAATTAATATCCAAACATCTTATTATTAATTATAACTTATAATTTTCCTTTGATTTCACTATTATCAAAATAATTTTTTAGTATAAATACAGGAGCAGGCCAAACTACAATAGCGCAACGTTTAGGTGAAAGGCATACTGCTAAAGATCTTATACAATTTCTTAACATAATACATGGTAATGGAATACCTCACCCAGACGAGTTTTGTTCTGACGAGTCGAGAGCGATTTTAAATGCCGCTGCTCAAGTCTACTCTAAATGTGAAACTATTGATGAGTATGCTGACAGTATGAAAGACCTCAACAAAATTACCACTAGAATAAGGATCGATAATTCACATTTTGCAAACACATACAGAAAGCTACTCAAAGTAATAACTTCTAAAGGCATATATACTTTTTATATGGCGTCGATTAATCAGTTAATGCTTGCATTAAGTGTAGAGGAAGCAGAAAAAATTGTTCATGCTATATTTATTGTTGCAAATTCGCCTAAAGCAGGAAATTTATCAAATGGCTTACCGACTGAATGCTCAAAGCAAATTAAGTTTTTAAAAAATTTAATAACAGGTAACCCTTACACCAATTATTTAATACTTACACATTATTTTAATAGACGAAAACGATTTTAACTTATGCTTCATTAATTCACTTAAAGTTACAGTTTTGAAATTTAAAAAGAAAAATATCAACGGTCTTTATTTTTCAAGACATAATTATAACAGTTTCGCTTATTTTATTAATCTTTGATAATCTCACATTTTTCGATCAAAGAATTAATACTTTATAATAAAACAAGCATTCTGTGATTAAAGTAATTGAAAATATTTATTTGTGTTCTTTTCTCAAAACATACTCATTAAAAAGTTAAATTATTTTTAATAACAAGCAACAATGCTTTCATTCTATGAATGATAATATTTTCTTTAAAAAATTAACTTATGATAATCGTTTTATATAGTAACTGAAAGTTACCACGACCTTATTTGAATAAATAACCCACATTTTCGATCGTATTTTTATTGTTTAATTATATATTTCAATCGTCTTTAAATTGTGTGTTTTAAATTTCTATACTTTTTTCAAACCCAAGATGAAGAAGAAGAAAATGAAGATGAAGACGGAGAAGATTATACATGCGAAGATATCAGCGAAAATAAAACCCATAGCAAAGATTTAGAGTTGTTTCAACCATTACACGATGATGATACTGAAAGTGAGAAAATAAACGAAAACAGTTGGGGAGAGTGGGGTTCTAAATTATATGAACAGTGTAAACAATTTTTTATGGAAAAAGGAAAAGAACACAATCTTTATTATGTTCCTACAGTTCATATCACTAAAAAGTTGATAAGAGATCTACAATTAATTCCTATTTGGGGCAATATATACAGCAAAAAGTACTCGGGTTGTAGGATTCCAGCTTCAAGTAGCAGCTCCGAAAGTGAGTTTAATAGGGTTAAAACTTATTGGTTAGCAAAAAATTTACACAGCGTTCGCCCAGATACGTTTGTTGAGTATAATTTTAAGTACTTAGAAGGAAAACTACCGATCATTGCATCAGACTTGGAAGAAGCCCATAGATCTAATGAAAACGAATGTATATGTAAAATATGCAACGAAATGATTGATTTAAGAAGTGCTTGTGCATGTTTTAATTGCCAAGATTTAGTTCACAAACAAAAATGCACGGCTGTCGTTGAACAGAAAATACTATGTCTAGAATGTGAAAAATCACGTCTAGGTAAAAGAAACGCAGCCCATGCTTCACTTGAAAATTGGGGTGGCATGGGCCAGCCAAAAACAAAATCTAAAAAAATGGGCGATTGTATTATTTGTAAACAAGGAAATTTGCCTGGAGGAGCTCATACGTGTTCAAAGTGTGGAACAGCTGTCCACATATTTAGTCCTTGTTCTTATGAATTAGATGGAGAAGAAGAGGGCTATGGACAAAAAAGGATATGCCAAAAATGTTTTCACTATTGTGAACCTTTCAATAACACTTTTGAAAATGACAAGCCCGGAGAAGAAGTAGAAGTTAATAATTCAATAAATAATGAAAAAAACTTCGAAAATGTTTGTGAATCATGTGCAAATGGTGATTCTCCCGATGGAGGATGTATTTGCGAATTTAGTGGAAAACCCGTTCACATTTTTGAAAAATGTTTTATTAATAATGGTGATGGAAATGAAGGTTTTGGAGAGCAAAGAATTTGCATCGAATACGATAAAAAAAGTAACGATCCAGGCACTGACCACTATACAACAGAGTCTCAAATTAAAAGTACACAAAGAAAACAAAAAGTTGTGAAAAAAAAAACAGATTTCTTAACAAAACCAAAAAATAAATGTCGAAAGGTATCTAAGTATCATGGGAATCGACCTGCTGATGTAAAAGATTCTCTCAACTGGGATAAAAGTGAATCCATTACCGTAATAAAGAATGGAAGTGACATGAATTTGGAAAAACAACTTATTGATGGGAAAATGGTTGTTTTAACTAATACCTGTGCCACAGATTCAATAATTTACATAGCTTTGTTTGCAATTCAAGATTTTCCTCATTTAAGAGAACTGGTAAGTTAAATAAAGCTATAGTTTCGAAAAAATATTCCACTATTAATAATGAAAGGGTGTTTTTAAATAATAAACATTATATACAATCGATTTCACCGAATTCATATCGATTCCTAGTCTTTGTGACGATTTGCAAAGTAATTATCTCGATTCAAATCGATTCGTAATGTTTTTCAACTGATTCGAGAAGTGTTTATGTCGATTCGTATCGATTTTTAAATTCTTGTAAACGATTCGGAAGGTGTTTATCTCGATACGTGTCTGTTCGTAGAATGTTTCAAACGACTTAAAAAACGCTTATCAAATGGAGTGAACACACACTAAATATCTTTAAGCTGATGTCTTTTAAATTATAAGGCCTGACGAAGAAGGGGATCTCTTCCAAGGTTACTATTCTATATAATGGTGTTTTGTTTTCCCGTGGAGAGTTTTCGAGTTCCCTGAACAGGAATATACATGTTTACCAAAATATCTGTGTGTGTGTGTATGTGTGTGTGTGTGTATGTGGTCAAAATTATGTCTCATGGTTGCTCGCGAACGCCTTTTCGATGAAATTTGGTGCACATATCAAGTACATTTGAACTTAGAGCTGATTACTTTTTGGAGCGGAACGGTCTTTATTAAGGGTCATTTTTTGACTATGGACTTTTTTTAGGTTTTTTGTATTTTTCTGCATGATGAAGAAGTCAATATCAGTAAAGACCGTTTGCATATTTAAAAAGAGTGGGAAATTTCCTACAAAAATATGTATGATATACGTATAAATATCATAAAGATAAAATCCTTTATTAAGATTCAATGAAAAAAAGTTAATTTTTTCAAAATTTAAAGAGATTTTCGTATTTTAAATAAAAAATCTCGCGTCACTTAGAATTGTGATCACTGATTACAATTCGTAAGTCAGACGAAAACAGTTTCTTTTGTTTTTAACTAGTTTCAGTGAGAGAGCATTCTGCTAGAGCAGTTAGCAGCGTTTTTAATTTAAAAACATCCTTTCATTGGCTCGGATTAATTGAAAAATTATTGTCTGATTGTAATTTAAAATATCACTTTATTTGAATAAATATTTGGATTAACATTAATAAATGTATCTACTTTATGTGAATTTTCTTTTCAAACGAAGAAGACAGTAAAGTAACTTCTGAAACGGAGTAGTGATAAACTAAATAATTTCGTATATTGCAATAATCTATTCTCATACCTATGCAAAAAAGTAATATTTACCTCTGTATTTGCGCTTCAATAAATTAAAGAGAAAATTAATTTAGAAATCACACAAGTATAAAACCATATTTATTGACTGATATGCAAGAACTTTGCTTGTCTATGTAGTTAATATTTCTGGGCAAAGTATGGAATAGAAACACAGGTTTTTTTAGAAGTGCGAAAAACTCGATTTTTGCATGCATTTTTAGGTTAGCCTGCGATAAATCACGCTTTACACACGGAGTGCTATAATAGTACATTATGATACATGTAGCATTATTGCATAGCGTGGTTAGTGTATGAGTGTAGCGAGTAAAAATGGATTACTTAGATCACGAGTAGCTCCGACTAAAGTGCGGATTTATGTCAGACTGTGTTATAAATTAATATAAAACAAAGATCATTACTTTTTAGTTTGAAGCTACAAAGACTGATTTTATGAATCTGGTTTTGGAAATATTAAAGAATGGAGTCAAAACAAACACGTACAAAATGAGAGCGCAAGTCTTAAGTAAGATTATACCAATGGAAGAGTCTATGCTTTCTGATGATTTACACGTATTGTCATGCAATAAAGAGGTTGCATGGTTGGCCAGACAATTATTAGCACCGCTTAACAGCGCAGAAGAAGAAATCAAGTGTACCAAGTGTAAGGAAAAGAAAAATAACATTTTACCTACGATTACTATGTTGTAAATGCAGTTCAGATACTGAAAGCTCTCTGTTAAATCTTGGTAAGAATAATAATAATAATTTGGTGCATATATCAAGTACATTTGAACTTGAAGCTGATTAGTTTTTGGAGCGGAACAAAGGTAATAGTAAACAACGTTTGCAAATTTGAAACGAGTGGGATATTTCCTACAAAAATATGTTTGATATTTGTATAAATATCCTAAAGATAAAGTGTCAATAAAAAGTTAATTTTTTCAAAATTTAAAGGGATTCTCGGATTTTAAATAAAAAAGCTTGCGTGTTTATAGATCACTGATCACAATTGAAGGCCAGGATCGAGTAATTCCTTTAGCGCTCTGCCGGCCTCTCGCAGTACAAAAAATGCTGACACGGTGACGAATTTTCAAAAGTCGTCAAAATGAATTTTGAAAAGTACCGTCGTGTAGAGGATACAAAAGGAGACTTTTTTTCTCTATACACTTTTTTGGTTAGATTAATATTTTCACAGGAAATAACAAAAAACCGAAAAATTGCGAAGTCCGTTTGAACCACGTTTTTAAAACTAAATTCACTCCAATTTCACGAAAAATTATCTTTTTGAAATTTGGCACACTACTTGATGTAACGTTATTTATATAAATAATCAAGCGAAAATAGCGAGCAACTTTTTATGAGGTTATATAATATAAGTTCAACGGAAAAAAGTCTGTGAGGAAGTTTAAGCTACAAAAAACTTCCAGCGACAAAGTTGTTCGTTATGTCTTAAAGAAATTTATCAGAAA